>CM050175.1:3585029-3605029 GCA_027410445.1 Discoglossus pictus | reverse complement strand
TTACACTTATTGTCTCTAGAAAAAAGCCCCCTAAGAGGAGATATGATTACCTTATATAAATACATCCAGGGTCAGTATAAAGATTTGTCGGGGGAGCTTTTTGTGCCAAGAGGTTTTCAGCTGACAAGAGGACATCCCTTGAGGTTAAAAGTAAAAAGAATCCACCTTAACGAAAGAAAAGAGTTCTTCACAGTAAGGGTGGCTAATCTGTGGAATTCTCTACCAGAGGCGGTGGTGACAGCGGATTCGATAGATAACTATAAAAGGGGACTGGATTTATTTCTAATTAAAAAGGGAATTCAGGGTTATCATGGATAATTAGAGAGGCAGTATTGATCCAGGGAGAAATCCGATTGCCAGTATCTAGGGTCAGGAAGGAATAAAAACATTTTTCCCTATGAGACGATTGGCTAAGTCTCATTTGGGTTTTCTTTCTGTTTGCATTCCTCTGGATTTATTAATAATTAAAAATAAAAATTAAAAAAATAATTAAGTAACAACTAATTCATTAATATTTAATCCGCATATTGCAGATCAAAGGAGATCTTAAAAGTATGTTTTCAACTATAGTTTTACTATGTAACTATGTAAGAAAGAGAGGTGGAGAGAGTGGGAGAGAAAGAGAGAGGTGGAAAGAGTGGGAGAGAAAGAGAGAGGTGGGAGAGAAAAAGAGGTGGAAAGAGTGGGAGAGAAAGAGAGGTGGAGAGAGTGGGAGAGAGAGACAGAGAGAGACAGAATGATAGGGGGAGAGAGACAGACCGAGAGAAAGAGAGGTGGAGACAGAGTGGGAGAGAGAAAGAGAGGTGGAGAGAGAGTGGGAGAGAGAAAGAGAGGTGAAGAGAGTGGGAGAGAAAAACAGAGTGAGAGGTGGAGAGAAAGACAGAGATAAAGAAAGGTGAAGAGACACAGAGAGTGAGGCGGAGAGTGAGGCATAGAAACAGAGAGAGGTGGAGAGAGTGGGAGATAGAAACAGAGAGAGAGAGGTGGACGGAGAGAGAGGTGGAGAGAAAGAGAGAGAGAGGTGGATAGAGAGAAACAGGAGGAAAGAACTATGTATAAAATATCCTTGTGTATCTATTTACTTTTATCCCTGTTAGTATCTATTTACTTTTATCCCTGTTAGTGTCTGCCCTCTGCAGCTCATGCAGACACAGACTCTGTATATGGACTGTGTTGTTTCTTGTATCAACCAATCAGTGGGGGCTCTGGGAAAATGTGCGAGTAGTCACCAGTTTTATGACTGGGTTATTGGGACTTCAGGAGCTAAAAGAGATACTGACCCCATGAAAAAGCCACAGGGGAGGGAGTGGGGGTTAAAAGAGACACAGGGGAGGGAGAGGAGGGGGGGGAAGAGACACAGGGGAGGAAGATAAGGGGTTAAAAACCAAAGGGCAGGGAGAGGGGGCAAAGAGACAGAGGTGATGGGGGGACAGACACAGGGGTCAGAGAGTGGGGGTCAAAGACAACCTCTGGATATGACGCTGAGCACATGCTCTCAACTTCTTTGGTCGACCATGGCGGGGCCGGTTCTGAGTGTAACCTGTCCTGGGAAACCGCTGTATGGTCTTGCCCACCATGCTGCAGCTCAGTTTCAGGGTCTTGGCATCTTCTTATAGCCTAGGCCATCTTTATGTAGAGCAACAATTCTTTTTGTTCAGATCCTCAGAGAGTTCTTTGCCATGAGGTGCCATGTTGAACTTCCAGTGACCAGTATGAGAGAGTGTGAGAGCGATAACACCAAATTTAACACACCTGCTCCCCATTCACACCTGAGACCTTGTAACACTAACAAGTCACATGGCACCGGGGAGGGAAAATGGCAAATTGGACTCACTTTTGTTGCCAACGGTTTAGACATTAATGGCCGTGTGTGAGTTAGAGGGGACAGCACATTTACACTGTTATACAGACCCTACACTTACTACTTCACATTGTAGCAGAGGGGCATGTATTCAGTGTTGTCACATGAGAAGATATAATAACATATATATACAAATGTGAGGGGCGTACTCTCTTGTGTGAGATACTGTATATATTTTTCTGCGTCGTTTCCGACTCTCCGTGACCAAATGGACCATAAAACACCAGGACATCTTTATGTCCATGGTCATGCTGATCCTCTCGGTATTCATGGCAGAGATACTAAAGTGGGTTGTCAGTTCCTTCTCCAGTGGGCCACAACATACAGCTCCTGGTATTCCTAGGTGGCCTCCCATCCAAGTACTGACCAGGCCCAAACCTGCTTGGCTTCAGGGTGGTGTGACTTCTTGGTTCCCTGACTTGTAGTCAAACCAAGATTGCAGTGTTGAAAGTGCTGAATCCTAACCTTATATATATATACACACACACACAGTCAGGTCCATAAATATTGGGACATGGACACAATTCTAACCTTTTTGGCTCTATACACCACCACAATGGATTTGAAATGAAACGAACAAGATGTGCTTTAACTGCAGACTTTCAGCTTTAATTTGAGGGTATTTACATCCAAATCAGGTGAACGGTGTAGGAATTACAACAGTTTGTATATGTGCTTCACACTTTTTAAGGGACCAAAAGTAATGGGACAATTGGCTGCACAGCTGTTTCATGGCCAGGTGTGTGTTATTCCCTCATTATCCCATTTACAAAGAGCAGATACAAGCTCCAGAGTTAATTTCAAGTGTGCTATTTGCATTTGTTGCTGTTAACTCTCAATATGAGATCCAAAGAGCTGTCACTATCAGTGAAGCAAGCCATCATTAGGCTGAAAAAACAAAACAAACCCATCAGAGAGATAGCAAAAACATTAGGTGTGGCCAAATCAACTGTTTGGAACATCCTTAAAAAGAAAGAACGCACCGGTGAGCTCAGCAACACCAAAAGACCCGGAAGACCACAGAAAACAACTGTGGTGGATGACCGAAGAATTATTTCCCTGGTGAAGAAAACACCCTTCACAACAGTTGGCCAGATCAAGAACTCTCTCCAGGAGGTAGGTGTATGTGTGTCAAAGTCAACAATCAAGAGAAGACTTCACCAGAGTTAATACAGAGGGTTCACCACAAGATGTAAACCATTGGTGAGCCTCAAAAACAGGAAGGTCAGATTAGAGTTTTCCAAATAACACCTAAAAAAGCCTTCACAGTTCTGGAACAACATCCTATGGACAGATGAGACTAAGATCAACTTGTAACAGAGTGATGGGAAGAGAAGAGTATGGAGACGGAAAGGAACTGCTCATGATCCAAAGCATACCACCTCATCAGTGAAGCATGGTGGTGCTAGTGTCATGGCGTGGGCATGTATGGCTGCCAATGGAACTGGTTCTCTTGTATTTATTGATGATGTGACTGCTGACAAAAGCAGCAGGATGAATTCTGAAGTGTTTCAGGCAATATTACCTGCTCATATTCAGCCAAATGCTTCAGAACTCATTGGACGGCGCTTCACAGTGCAGATGGACAATGACCCGAAGCATACTGCAAAAGCAACCAAAGAGTTTAAGGGAAAGAAGTTTAATGTTATGCAATGTCCAAGTCAATCACCTGACCTGAATCCGATTGAGCATGCATTTCACTTGCTGAAGACAAAACTAAAGGGAAAATGCCCCAAGAACAAGAAGGAACAGAAGACAGTTGCAAAAGAGGTCTGGCAGAGCATCACCAGGGATGAAACCCAGCGTCTGGTGATGTCTATGCGTTCCAGACTTCAGGCTGTAATTGACAGCAAAGGATTTGCAACCAAGTATTAAAAAGTGAAAGTTTGATTTATGACTGTTAATCTGTCCCATTACTTTTGGTCAAAACAGTGGGTTGTGGTGGCTCAGGTATACTACTACAGTACCAAATGGAATTATTAGAGTAGGGTGCTCCTTAGGATAAATAATGAATACATACACAAGGGAGAGCAAAGATCCTATTGTAGGGCACACCTACTAATCCAAATCTTAGAAACAAGAGAATAAGCTAAATAATAAAACTTAACATTTAATGGTGTTTAAAATCCTTATTAAAATATATGCACATAGGTAGCAGAGAGGTAGTAATGTTCTAATTGGCAGTATGGGTATCTATTACAAAAAGAAATAGGTCCTGAAAGATACTGAATTACTCAAAAAAGAGGCCAAATGGATCTATTTACTAGACACCAAGAAACCGAAAGGCCTAAATGAAGGCTTCACCTTCACTCCCTTTATATAATCTTTAGAGATAATTCAAATGATAACTCCAGTTCACACTTGGACAAAATCTACCCCCCCCCCCCCTTTTGTTTTCGCCAGAGAATTAATATATAGTGTTCTACTAATATGTATTTTTTAAGTGATCTTGTCATCATTGTGGGTCACTTTTTGCAATAGATAAGAACCATATTATTCACAACACAGGGCATTTTTGTAATAGACCACTATAGCTTTTTCAATATACTTGGTGTGCTATATATAATCAATACCAACCAGTATATTATTAAAGAAGTATTATACTATTATATGGCAAATTAGTCAAGGTTATCATAATTTTGCTGTATACATTTAATATTAAACAGCCAATTATACCTATATAATAACTATAGTCAATTAAAATTCTATCTATACGTGCCTTGTCATAATGATACTGAAGTTTATTTGCTCATACTTCTATATATACACCAACCATATTATGTGGCTATATTCCTTCTAGTATCATCATTATATTAGCCCTATCATGTTTATCCACTATATACTTTCTTTATTCTAATGTATTTTCAACTTCAAGAGTCTATTTACTATTTTTAATTCTATACATTGAGGATTTCATATTCACACTATTTTCCTCAGGTTTTTAACTCCGTTTGCGTTGCCATGACTACACCAGCCTTTAAATAGGCTCTAGGGGAAGTCTGGCGTAACCCTTGATGAAATACAAGAAACGTGCGTCGGGTTCACGTAGGAACGCAGTCGCGAGCTGATGACGTCACTGCTGTGCGTCTAGACCGCGGCGTGCTAAGCAGAGAGCTAGCGTGGTTTCTTTCTCAGGCCCATAGTTTAAAGTCCCTTCCCCGATGGTTAGAACTAGCTATTTAGCATATCTACGTTCAGAAAGGCATAGCTTTACTTGTCAGATCCTGTAGAACCACGCAGAATCTATTTTCAATATTTAGGCAATATTGGGTCTACATCTCTAATGGTCCACACTGTCACTCTAGGACAGTAATACACATTATTTAACTGTCCAGCTTTGGGACTTATAATTATTTTGGGGCATTTTTTTCCCCATATTGGGTACAGTGGCTGCTATTTAATTTCAGCAAAAAGCTGAACTACCTCATGTTCCAACCTATACAGCTCGCTATATTAACTACATTTATCACTTATTTTGGTGCACATCAATAGCTGTGCACCTCATGAACTATTGGCACTTGCACTTTATACTTTGCACTTTCTTTGCACGAGAATCACTTTATTTGTGATCAACACTAGCACTTTATACTGTATATAGCGTGTATATAGTTGGTCCTTTCAGGACCTATTTCTTTTTGTAATAGATACCCATACTGCCAATTAGAACATTACTACCTCTCTGCTACCTATGTGCATATATTTTAATAAGGATTTTAAAATACCATTAAATGTTAAGTTTTATTATTTAGCTTATTCTCTTGTTTCTAAGATTTGGATTAGTAGGTGTGCCCTACAATAGGATCTTTGCTCTCCCTTGTGTATGTATCCATTACTTTTGGTCCCTTAAAAAGTGGGAGGCACATATACAAGCTGTTGTAATTCCTACACCGTTCACCTGATTTGGATGTAAATACCCTCAAATTAAAGCTGAAAGTCTGCAGTTAAAGCACATGTTGTTTGTTTCATTTCAAATCTATTGTGGTGGTGTATAGAGCCAAAAAGATTAGAATTATGTCGATGTCCCAATATTTATGGACCTGACTGTATGTGTGTGTATATATATATATATATATATATATATATATATATATATATATATATATATACACACTTATATATATCTATTTCCTTGCCTGGCAGATGCATGGGGCCGCGACCGCATGAGCACTGGGTCCCCTCAAAGGTGCAGGGTCCCACTGCATTTCATCGCCGGCACTGGCATCGGCTCCGCCACTGGTTATATATCCTCCAGTTTAGTGAGACCAAAGAAACAAGAAAAAAATGCAACAAGGATTTCATATTTAAACAATCAGTAGCCACAAATGATACCTCTATTGGTATTTATAATACTTGCACTTATAAGCACTACTTAATAAATATGAAGTACATAAAAGTAAATAGATACACAATATTATATACCTAGTAACATCCATGTCCCTTTAATCTCCAGTACAAAAATAAGTAATGTTCAGACTGATAATGGTATATAATATATTTTGCAATTCAGGAAATATCACTTTATAATGCTCTTTATATATGTTATGACTGAAAATACTAAATCTTATTTTCCAGACGCCGCAGATATGGAATGTTCTACGACCATATGTAAGTACTGATAACGGATATAGCACCACTGCTGTGACGCGAGTCATATTCTGTATTAATATAATATCAGTAATAATTCCATTAATACTGAAACGCCCATGACTTAATAGTAAGTGTATATATGAGATGGGTTTAAATCAGGGCCTTGGGGCTGGGAGGAACACATATTAGTAGCCTGTATACAACATGTTAACAGACTAGCCTTTATTTCTTTAATACCCCCACTGATGTCTCCTTTCATGTTATTAAATACATATGTTGTGGGATGTATTAGGTATATCTGCAATCAAACTCATAAATATCTGTCTATTTCAGGTTTCCAAGTTATTGGCTTGATTTTCTGGATTGGGATTGGAGTCGCTATGATAGTTATGGGTAAGTGTGTCAAGTCAGGAGCAACACTAATAGAAGATTCCCATTGAAATACAGAAACTTTAGGTTTTTAAAACAATGTTCTGTTCAGTCAGCTGTGCACAAGTCTGCATAAGTGTAGATCAGAGTAAATGAACAGGGTTGTAAATATTTGCACATCTTAAGTTGAGTACGTTGAGGTACCATAAAACTGAAGAACAGACCAGAAATAAACCAGAGAGATTAAAAAAAAAATATCAGTGATGTAAAATTGAGAGACGTTTTAGATAATGTGATCAAAATTCCATATTTACATTAAGGCCTGCATTTTTTGTATTAACGAGTGTTATCATTTTCATTTCAAAGGTCTTCCTTTCTTGTGTGTTTTTAAAATGACCTCTGATTATATATATATATATATATATATATATATATATATATATATATTATATATTGTGACAAGTTCCCAGTCTCCTCCAGGTCTGTGCCCGTGTTTCCGGCACCTTGATGGAGGATGCAATACGAGAGGTTGCATATACTTTTCCAAGTTTTACAAAAAAATTATCCAGTGATACAAAAAAATAGGTCTAGCTTCTACTGTAGCACTACCTTAAGTGATATACAAGTTCCTCATCAGCTCTCATCCAGCAAAACCCGAGTGATGGGGGCTCCAGACATAGACTCCTTGCTGACTGACGAGGCCCAAGAGGCCGAAATGTAGAAAAACTGCAAAGAGTCCATGAGCAGCCCCACCCATACTCTAGGAGGAGTCTTAAAAACAGGTGCATCTAACCAACTCCTGCAGTACTACTGGGAAAATAGAGCTAATATACAAAGTAACTAGCATGGTCTCTCTCAGACAGCAATAAAAACATTGTATCAACAAGTGTAGGCATTCTTGAGATATACATCATGGATTCATCTCTGTCTCTACTCCATTTTCTCTGCTCTACTTAAATATTTATCTCCTTGCCATTCAAGTCAACAGAGTTTTCTATCACTGGTATATTGTAAGACACAGAGTTTCATACTGGAAATTGTTAGCACTGTATACATAATAAGTAATGCTACTATAGGATCAATACTAAGATGAAGCTGCCTCTCTCATTCACAGGGTCCACCCATAAAGGTGACTGCCCTGTCGAGCCCTATATCCCTATTTTCCTGCTGGTGGCCGGTATCACTCACCTGTTGACTTTCTTCATTGTCCTCCTGAGACTCGTGTGTGAGACGTTCATCGTGATATTTGAGTCCATGGTTGGAATATTCAGCTTTGTTTGGTTTATTACTGGTAGGTGTTTTATCTGTACACTCATTTCAAATGTGTTATATCAGGCAATTAAGAAAAATACAATCAGAAATATATGATTGACCTTTTATTTTCGTATCCTTTGGGTGCTTAACACCCCTTTAGTTTAATCATCAAAAATAACATTATTTGGATACCTATGATCCTAGACAACGCTGGTAAGTGTTTAAAAAGTGCTTGCAACTTCGCATAATACCAAAGTAGCAGTACAAAAATATATTTTTACATAAGGATAATCAGCTCTGTATAAATCAATCTAGGCCCTTTCATCCATAAACTGATATAATACTGCTATTATAGACCTTTACTAGTCAACTCTCATATATCAGGATATACTGATAATCCTGTTAATACATGATACACTGATAATCACAGAGTTGTAAAATATTAATAAAAAAGCACATAGTATTCACATTGTTAAAAACAAAAATAGTGGGACACAGGTATTCAATACCTCCAAAAACAAGGGATTCACTCAATAAATATAACAACTGTATATGTTGCAAAATAAAATGTTAGTTGCAGCAAAGATAATCAGATGATTTGAGGATAAATATATGGGAGGGTAATAACATATAGCAAAAAATACTTGTGATTCAGTTTCCCTCTCTCCACACTTCTCTCCTTGTAAAGATTGACTTCTGGCCCCTTTAAGCCATATTCCTTTAAAATTGAACCTGTCCCACTAAAAAGTATAATGCCAACGGTCCGTTTCGTCGTTCCAGAGGACTTTCTCTAAGGCTAGGGTTACAGGCAAAATATATTTCAGAATAACGGTGGTGAAAAAGAACATTGTATTTTTAAACTATTTCTTCCAAAGAAACTTTCTCTTTTATATTTATTTTTTTCTCTTTAGAATGCATGATAGTGCATGTTTAGTGACTTCAGTGTTACTTTTTATTTGCTTGTTATTATTTGTGTGTTTAGTAACAATTATACAACACAGGACCAGCTCTTTATCGGACACATCGTTTTCTACCTAGATACACATGTTTGACAAAATATTATTTTTGCATGGAAAAAGTTATCTAATTTTTAAAAATACTATTTTGGTTGAAGAGAGGTGTGGCATGTTAGCCACTTAATACCTCTGTAGACAATTTGATTGGCTGGTATCAGTTATAAACATTATGTCAATTTGAAAGAGAGAAAGTCTAATCATTTGACAAAAAAATCTTTAAAAAAAACTCAGTTCTTGGTAAATAAGGTAAAAAATGTTGAACATGCATTTAAAGAAGCTGGAATTACAACTTATATTTTTTTTCATGAAACAGAAGCAAACTATCGCTTAGATAACTTACTTTAAAGTGACATAGAAACACTAAAGGTGGGTCTGTCATGTCAAGGGGAGACGTCCAGACGTGTGTCCCAGATGAGGCAGATGAGTCCATACTATACTGGGTATTTTGTGAAACCATTAGATCTATTCTAACTTCTTCTTGCAGGTAGTGTCTGGGTGTTCAGGGTGTACCAGATCTATGAAGGTCAGTGTGACCGTGACCTCTACCTATTTGCCTTCGGGATCCTGCTCTTCGAGTACGTTGTGATCGGGCTGGCTGTGGTGATTGGCTGTTGTTGTTCTATAACCAAAAACGTTGCTTATGACAGGTAACAATTGGCTCCTCCAGTCTCTCCTTATTTTCTTTCTACTTATTCATCAATTTCCTCCTTTCTTTTTTCCTGTGTTCTCTCCTTTACCCTTTTATGTACATTCTCTCTCTCTCTCTTTTTCTTTCCCTCATTCTCTATGTCACAACTCGCTCTTTGATGAGCTTGAAAAGCTAGCTAGATCAATCCTACCCGCAGGTTGACTCGGTTCTCTAACCCCACCCACAGGACCGCTTAGTAGCATAATAGGACAAGTTGCAGATTCTCAGGCCAAGTCACCGGGTTCCAAGACAAGTTGTAGAAACTACTCATAGCCAAAGAGTCTAGGGCCCCACATATCAGATACCTCTGGTAATTGTCTCTGCACAGCAGGGGGTGCCAGGGTATTATAAACACTGGAGTGATGAGTTGGGAATTACCTAAAGTGGGAACCATGAATCAGTGGGATCAGACAGGATAATGGCCTGGGAAGAGACCCTCCCTCTAGTCCGGGGACATAACAAAGGGTAGTGTGCTGGCTAGTGGGCCCATAGTGGGTACAGGGTATTCCTAAGGTCTGGCGTTCTTAGTGGGAATTACATTTATATATACCCATATGCTAGCTGGTAGAGATACATTTATTGCGTAAGAGAGAAGTTTGCTAAGGGCGTTGATGTGGCTCTGGGGTATATCCCTATCAGGGACCTACCAGGATTTCCATAATCATTCTAACAATTTGGGCTCCCTGTTCGATTGTATGGGGGGTCAGGAGAAATGGCTAAGTCCAATTATTTATAAATTAGTGTTTAACCGTGAGACAGTGGTTCAAAAGGATATCACTTGCAAAGGAGTTGACATCACTTGACCCTTGTCTATTAAAACAAAGTGCTTCAATTGTTGTCTGATATCCTAGTTAACTATACTTGATGAATTTATCACATCCGTAGATTCCCCCATAGTAGTCTATAAAGCCCTTTTTACCATTTACCACAAGTTCGAACCTGTCCCTGCCCTGGGACTGGGAGCAAACTGTGTGTCTACTGGAAGTTGTTACTGGTCGCCATGACAACTCAAATTTTTTTTTATTGGCTCTATACATTGTATACACCCTAAAACAAATGGTACACATAAACAACTGTCAACAAAATGTAAAATTGACCCAGAGCACTCTGGGCTCAGGTGACCCTATGGAAACTGGTTGACAACAGAATCAATAGTTGAGTAAAAAATCAGTGTAGCTTCTACAGTTTATATTTTGAATTACTATTATAGCTTCCAAATGATACAAAACTGGTATTTAAACTTTTACAGAAGATACAGTAATAGGGGATATCACCATATCAATTTTGCCATTTATATTATTATATTTTTATTTTATTATAATTTTATATTATAATTTATTTTGATTATTATCACATTCAATAGGTCTATCATCATCCCTTCATCCTGTTCTAGCCCACTCTCCCCTGACCCCAACCCCAAATCTCTCTAATAATGATATTTCTGTATTTCAATTTCAGCTTCTGAATGAAGAGTGAAGTTTAGAGGAACCCCAGGGGGCAACCGCAACAGATCTCAGTGATATTGTATGTTTATGATGGGCGTTTCTTTAAATGGACTCTGTTATCTGGTCTCATTTTAAAGAGCATTAAAACTGACTATACATTATACTAGCTTATAATCTGTACAATAAATCATTTTAGAGGCATCCAGCATTGTTTTGTGGCCAATGTGCGGCTCAATATGCTAATGTGTGTCTCAGATTACTTGATAAGATGGGGGAGTTATTCTAAATGAATGACAACATTGGGGGTCATTGTTTTGTCTACTGCATACAAGCCAATTCTGATTCTAATGAGCACAATAATGTGGCTTGGAACATACATACAAATGCAGCACAAAATACTATTTCTCAGGAATGATGCACTTTAGAAACAAAATAGCTAATAGGTAAACTTTATTTAAAAATCATCTAAAAAAACAACTTGATTTGGAAGTGTCTCTTGCAGGTGAAAATTCCTTTTCTCACATTATATTGGTGCTCCCAGAAGTGACTTTTTGGTGCTATTTTGGTACTCCCCGCATATTGCTTCATACATTGGCACGTGATGTCATATAAAGAATATTAGCGCTGCAGAATAAGTTGGCGTATTACAAATTAAGGTTAATAATTATAGACAGCATATTCTGTTTTGCAATTTGTAAGGTCTTTCATTCTAGACTTCTTTTTTTTTTGTGCTTGTTGATAATTTAACTTTTCTCTCAGTTTTCTTAAGGTTGTCACTGTCTCCATACTTAGTACTGTTATATGCGTTTTACTTATATTATATTATATATGAGGTTATTCATACAAAAGGATACTCGCATTTAAACACAAGAGCCTTAGTGGGCACATTTGTCCCTGCCCAGGCTCCCAGAATGCAGTGTAATAAATGTATTTCTTGGAATTCTAAGCAGGAAATATGTTTTTTAACTTGCTTTGGACCTTCAAATGTACTATTTATATACTATATATATATATATATATATATATATATATATATATATATATAAACAGGTTATTTACCTGGGATTGTGGCAGGAGCCCTTTCTTGCCCACCTATTCCAAGGCGGGGCCCTTTTCAGCGTTCATAAGCTGTTCCTGTTTACTTCCATATTGCACACCTCAGTCTATATCTGAGTCTGTGCTAGAAGGTTTGTTTCATTTACATTGCAGGAGAGCAATGGTTCCAGGAAAATTTATTTGCTAATTGTATTCATTTCTACTAAGCAAGGAAAGGTTTTCAGTTTCAGCAAGCCCTCATAGCAGATTTGGCTCCTATCCATTGTGTAGCATCCTTGTCTATGTCCAAGGTAACACTTTTCCCGACTGGTGGATTTTGGCCCAAATCTACTAAACTGCAGTCCTAGCCTCAGAGATCCCACATACGTCCCACTCTTATGACCTTCTTTTGACAGGGAAGGCTTTCCAATTACTTATCACAGTGTTTCTGCAATCTGTAACAACTTTAATTCCCAAGGCTGCAACTAAAGTGGTTGTCGTTTACTCCACAATTGCAGAAATTGTTAAAAAGATCACGCTAAATCTTTGCCCTCCAGAGACTCACCAAAAACCATGACTAACTTCAATCGACATCGAAACAGTGTATAATATCATTCAAGATCAAGGCCTCCATCCAATTGCAAGCCCGTAATTGCCTTCATACAGGCCGCATGGCTGCGGGTTAGAAATTTGTTACAATTCTAGCTGTATTCAATTGACTCAAGCCCGCAATTACAGGGCTAAAGCCTAAAACCGTAAACCATTACCTTACGTAGCAATAGCATGATCATGATCAATTAAGCAAGCCCGTAAGTTACAATTTAGAAAGAGCCAATAGTAATGGAGACATCATCATGATGTCAGGAAAACATGGCTTTTAAACTACAATCAATTAGTGTTTAGAAGTCCGATATGCGATCGTACTCGCAATCCAGAAATGTAGAAATCAATAAAAATGAATGACGAAACTGTGCTTGACCAATGTGGGTGGCCTGATATGTATTAACTCTTTAATTCCCGAGATTGATATAACACGGAAATAAAACATGAAAATAAAAAATGATTGCAGATTTGAGAGCTTGAGACTGTTGTGCAATTAATTCTTAATTCTAATTAAATGACTTTCATTACTTTCACAATATTTTAAAGTACAGTAGTGTGTTTATATTTGCTTTTACAGTGTTACGAACAGGTGTTTAACCCCCTTGCGAGTCCTATCTAATACTCGTAGAAAATGTTTATACATTTGCCATTTACGGGTTTGAAGGAAATTGCGGGGCTTGTTGAATTGTAGTAATTGAAAATGGATTAGCACTGTTAACATTTGTGGGCTTGAAAGATCAAAGGAGTAGATAGAACACAGTTAAAAAAAAAAAATTACAACCACAGTGATTTTGAGTCTGTGTAACTCGCAAATGGATTGCCAGTAGTAAATGAAGCCAATTGAATATCAGTAACTTATACAGGCTCCACTACTGGCTCCAGTAATTACAATTGAATGGGGGCCCAAGTCTTTAAAGGCATTCAATCCCTTAATGATTTTCTACTCCTTCAACCAAATCCCCAGAACTTGGGTAAAGCTCTTCATATGTTCTCAAACATAAATATTCCCATTTCATAGGACAAAACATAAGGCCCCACTACCGGGGTAGAGTTTCTAGGTATTACCCTCACCACTTCTCTCATGTAAGCTGAAATCCCATTGCGATGTAGCCATCATACATTATATCATAACAAGTCTCTCTCCCTCTAAAACTACACTACAACGTTCGTTAGTGCATTTGAATTTCCTTTCCAGGATCATTGCCCAAGGCGGATCATTCATCAGCCATTTGCTCTAAAAGATGTCTTGTCACTTCTACCTCTCAAGCAAAACGGAGTCAAATAGCTGATATCTCTGAACAAATTCCTTACCAACTGGAATGATTCCAGTCTCTTCCATGCTATAGACTATCGGCATATCATACAATACTCCTTCAAGGTCCTCTGTGGCACAAGGTTCATATGTAGGTGCCATGGGGGTCTCAATACACCCCCATGGTTATACTTAGTGGGAATCATGTGTCAGTGGGGAAAGGAATCCCAAGGGATTTAATTGTTAACTAATAAGATTTTTATTAGTCCAGTTTAATTTTAACTGTAGCAGCTAGAAGTTTCCTCTTTATTCAGGGTCTCCTCTCCTATAGAAGCAGATCACAAAAAATAAACATGGCAGTTCCCATGACAGCATACTTGGATACAATAAGTAATAAACTGTATCCTGTGATGTTTTCTTACGTTCTAAGGACTTATATTATATATATTATACATATGAGACTACAGTGGTTCTTTAGAATTTTAGCTGTTCTTTGATTTGCTCTTGATCTTGTGAGCCAATCAAATTACGCATTTCAGAATTATAATTGTGAGTGACACAAAGGAAAAATGTTTTTTTCTTTTCTTAAGGCAGCTCCTTGTCTTCTCAAACATAGAACAATAACTGGCCAAATGTACTAAACCCATATGTTTTAAATACGTAGTAAATCTAAAAGGAACCTACCGTATATACTCGAGTATAAGCCGACCCGAGTATAAGCCGAGGCACCTATTTCACCACAAAATACTGGGTAAAATGAGTGATTCGAGTATAAGCCGAGGGTGGGAAATGTGCTCCCCCCTGTGTCCCTCTTGTGCCCTCTGTGTCCCCCTCTCTCTCCAGTGTCTCTTCCCCCCCTCTCCCTTCCCTGTGTCTCTTCCCGCCCTCCTCATTCTCAACCTCTCTCCTCAACCCCACTCCTCATCCTCCCTCCTCATCTTCAACCCCACTCCTCATCCTCAACCTCCCTCATCATCCCCTCCTCATCCTCAACCCCCTCATCCTCAACCTCCCTCCTCATCCTCAACCTCCCTCCTCATCCTCAACCTCCCTCCTCATCCTCAACCCCCTCCTCATCCTCAACCGCCGGCACCCGGTATATGCTAATGCTGTGATGTCACATGCGCGCCACGTCAGATGCAGGTAAGTGAGGGGAAAGGGAGAGGGGGGGTATTTAGAGGGGTAGAATGAGGGGGGGTTAGAATAGGAGGGGTGTTTAGAATGAGGGGGGGTTGAGGATGAGGAGGGGGGGAGGGAAAGAGTGAGTCTAGTATAAGCCGAGGGGGCTCTTTTTAGCCTTAAAAAAGGGGCTGAAAAACTCGGCTTATACTCGAGTATATACGGTACATTTAAATATAATCTCTTTTTTTATGTGCCGTCAATCCTTGAAATTACTTAATGTATCTGTCACTACCTTGTTTACTGGAAGATATCTCTCCTCCCGTCTACTTTCCAGGCCTCATTGCAAAATGAGCGGCTTCGCCCGTCATTGCAGGCGTCGGCCAACCCGCAACTTTCAGACCTCGCAATGACTGCCTTCGGTGCTCATCGCGAGCCTTGCCCCACTCTCTCACCCCTGTGTCTCTTTCCTCTCCCTCCTCTGTGTCTGTTTCTCTCTCTCTCTCACTCCTGTGTTTTTTTTGCCCCTCTCCCTCCCCTGGGTTTTTTCCCCTTATCTCCCTCCCCTCCCGCCTCTCACCCCTATGTCTTATTCCCCCCCACCCCCTCCCCTGTGTCTCCTGCCACCCTCTCCCTCCCCTGTGTCTTTCACCCCCTCTTCCTCCTCCAGTTGCGGGCTTGGAAAACTGATCACTTTCCTTAAGCCCAAAATGTGTTTCCGATTTATGGGCTTGAAAAAAATTACGCCTTTACAGCCGCCATGTTTTTCCTCGGTTAGCCATTCTGAGACCTCCCAAAAACGTAATTAAATAGCAAATCAGCTTGCAACCTCACTTACAGACTCCCCGCCTCTCCCCCGTGCTGCGTGTGAGGTTGTAAGCTAATTTTCTAATCAAAATTAGCTTACAAATGGCTTTCAAGTTATGGGCTTGAAAATATGGAGGCCTTAAACCCGTAGTTTTTTAAAATTCAAGCCAGTCACGTATGGGCCTCGCGCTGAGCGCCTTCGACGCACATTGCAAGCCCTTCCATGAGCGCCTTTGGCGCTCATTGCAGCCTCCGTCAAACCCGTAACTTTCGGGCCCGCAATGAGAGCCTTTGCCGCTCATTCCGAATGCGCAACCTGTAACTTTTAACATACCGTTACCGATAAACTTGCAATTACGACAACGGTTATATGTGATTATATCCTAGGGCCTATTTCTGAGCAAACAAACATTCTTTAAACTATATACAATGACCCAAATCACCACTGGTAAATCAGGTCACTATTATACACATTATAAGCTTACTAGATACGTTGGTACTTTTTTAAAGGGACCTGACCTAACCGTGGCAAATCCTAGTATGTTCTGATCACACCTGAACACTAAACATTATAAGCAATTCTTAGTAGACCCGAATACTCACAGACAGGCTCCTCTGGATCCAGGTTCATAACAAGAACCTGAGGCCCAACATCATATTATACATAAGGAGAACAACGTGTCACGGTCCTTATAGCACCACTCATGTCCGTTATTATTAGGCCCGAATACTCACAGACCAGGCTCCTCGGGATCCAGGTTCATAACAAGAACCTGAGGCCCAACATCCTATACATAAGGAGAACAACCTGTCACGGTCCTTATAGCAGAACTCATGTCCATTATTATTAGGCCCGAATACTCACAGACCAGGCTCCTCGGGATCCAGGTTCATAACAAGAACCTGAGGCCTAACATCATATTATACATAAGGACAACAACCTGTCACGGTCCTTATAGCACCACTCATGTCCATTATTATTAGGCCCGAATACTCACAGACAGGCTCATGGGGATCCAGGTTCATAACAAGAACCTGAGGCCCAACATCATATTATACATAAGGAGAACAACCTGTCACGGTCCTTATAGCACCACTCATGTCCATTATTATTAGGCCTGAATACTCACAGACATGCTCATGGGGATCCAGGTTCATAACAAGAACCTGAGGCCCAACATCATATTATACATAAGGAGAACAACCTGTCACGGTCCTTATAGCACCACTAATGTCCATTATTATTAGGCCCGAATACTCACAGACAGGCTCCTCGGGATCCAGGTTCATAACGAGAACCTGAGGCCCAACATCATATTATACATAAGGAGAACAACCTGTCACGGTCCTTATAGCACCACTAATGTCCATTATTATTAGGCCCGAATACTCACAGACAGGCTCATGGGGATCCAGGTTCATAACAAGAACCTGAGGCCCAACATCATATTATACATAAGGACAACAACCTGTCACGGTCCTTATAGCAGAACTCATGTCCATTATTATTAGGCCCGAATACTCACAGACAGGCACCTCGGGATCCAGGTTCATAACGAGAACCTGAGGCCCAACATCATATTATACATAAGGAGAACAACGTGTCACGGTCCTTATAGCAGAACTCATGTGCATTATTATTAGGCCCGAATACTCACAGACATGCTCATGGGGATCCAGGTTCATAACAAGAACCTGAGGCCCAACATCATATTATACATAAGGAGACCAACGTGTCACGGTCCTTATAGCAGAACTCATGTGCATTATTATTAGGCCTGAATACTCACAGACAGGCTCCTTGGGATCCAAGTTCATAACGAGAACCTGAGGCCTAACATCATATTATACATAAGGAGAACAACCAGTCACAGTCCTTATAGCACCACTCATGCCGATTTTGATAGCCTTTTGGTATAATCCATGACATTACGGGTTGTGACCATACATTTTTTGGGCCATACAGGGGAGTCCCACCCTGGTCCCAAAAGTCAGACATGACAATCTTCATATAAAAAATTCAAATGATAAATTATTTTTCATTAAGAAGAGGGGAGGGGAAGACAGCGCACCACCTCCTAGTGCAGGTTGAGACGACTACATAAAAGGAAAGCGAGTAGTAAAAATCTGATAAAATTCCACGTGTGGGGAAAGTGGTATTTCTTCTTGAAAGATAACGACACTATGTCTTATTTTAAAACCATAACTGCCAAAGCATATATGTGGAAGCCGCTATTTGGAGATGTGTACTCCTAACCTCTTGCATACCTTAAGGGTAATAACCCACCATAGGTAGCTATAGGTTCATAGCCGGATTAACACACTTCAGGCTTGTTATGGGATAAGAGCAGTCTTTCATTTATCAAATAAAAAACAAAAAATATAAAATACAAATAAACAATTCTATAAAATATATATAATATAGTAATCAGATGTGTTTCGCCATTACAATGGCTTCCTCAATGATAAAACCAGACAAAACTAAAAGAAAAGTGCTTAGATATATCTGCTCTATAGTTATCATAAAAGAGCAAGACACTCGCATGTTATGACCCCATCAATTGAGGTAGGCAATGCTTGCAGAGTTCTTGGACAGTAGACAGAGTGTGAGTTTTTATAAAAGAGCAAGGCAGGCAGTGTATAGAAGCTTAAATAGAAAGTGAAACTAAAAACCGCCCAAAACGGGCGTCATGTGACAACGTCATTGTGTTTGTCACGTGACCCCCGCCTCCTGATTGTTGCTAAGCAACACTTCCCATAGAAACCTGTTCAAGAGGCGGGGATCACGTGATGGGCACAATGACATCATCACGTCACATGACACCTGTTTTGGGTGGTTTTTTGTTTCACTTGCTATTTAAGCTTACATACACGTCTTGCTCTTTTATGAAAACCAACACTCTTTCTACTGATCGGGAAATCTGCTTTCCTTTTATGTACCGTATTGGTCTGAATATAAGCCGCACCCGCATATAAGCCGCACCCGTAAAGTTCAAGGGGAAAAAATAGAAAAAAGATAGTACTCAAATATAAGCCGCACCTGTAAAATCGGAGAGAAAAAGACTCTCAAAGTGATCAGCCATTGCAAGAAACAGGCTTTCTAATTAGCACTGTAGCTTTTTTGCAGGTTACAGGCTTTACAGGATGTTAGAATCACTAAAACCGTAAATCGCTATTCAATACCGCAGTTTCAAGCAGCTGCGTCAGTTGTGGACATAAAAATGAGTTTTTGAAAAAAAAATTTGGACACTCTGACCATGAATAGAGGAATTATTACATCACTTCCTGAGAGCTGGATAATGAGGGTGTGTTTTTATCTATCAGTGAGGGAGGAGAGAACAGGCAGAGTTCATTGAGCTCTGTTAAATAATTGCCTCCCACTGAAATTGACACCACACCCCTTTCACCCTCACTGACCCAGAAGCGGATAAGGTGCATCAGGTAATGACACCCCTCACATACACACCTTCCACCAACATGTCATGGATACCCCCTGGATTCAGCAGAAGCATATACATAACATAGGGCCTCATTCAATTTCCATTTTGCCAATTGAATAGTGCTCTAAATAAGCACATAGCATTATTTTTTTAAAGAAGTTTTTAGTTACTAAAAACCTTGCTTTTGGAGAGATGTTTACTAACTAAAAACTTCTTTAAAAAATATATGTTATGTGCTTATTTAGAGCCCAATTCAATTGGCCAAACTGCAATTGAATGAGGGCCATAGTGATTGAGATTGAAAAAAAAGACTTTTAGTACATCAAATTCAATCTTTTTAGATCTTTTTAGGATCTCTAATCCTTGTTGTATATTAAATATTTTTTTTATTGATCCAGAGGAAGCAAACAGAAAACACAATTGGGATATTGCCCAAAAAAAAGCTTCCTGACCCAGATACTGGTGATCGGATTCTTCCCTCAATCAATCGATCAATCCTCCTCCTTCGCTAGTTATCCCGGATA
>CM050175.1:3360029-3580029 GCA_027410445.1 Discoglossus pictus | reverse complement strand
TGTATATAATGTATTCACTATTTATATATACATGTATGTATTGTCTAACATCTTATTATCTAGTGAATCATTTGGAATATTGTATGTGCTGATAAGATTATGGGCTGGAGATGGGGAAATCACTTCATTCTGCTCCTGGCTCCTTCATTGATGCCTCACCTTGGTGTATTTTGTTCATGCTGTGTATATATAATCCTGGCGTTGTAAATATTTATAAATGTACATTGTAGTGGTTCTTAGATAAAATGTCTGACTCCCATAGACGCACACGCATGCAATGCTGAACAAAAATATCTAAAGACGAGGAACATTATATTTAGGAAACGCGATTAGCAACCATCAGCTGTCTGTGTGCGCTTCACCCTCATGATCAAACCTTCCAGTGATCAGTTTGGCTTCATTTCCAGTAGTAGTGATTTGATTGGATCTTTTTGCAGTCCAAAGGCGTCATTGGTCCAGCTCTCACATCTGTATGTTATTACTGGGAATACCAGGGTTCTAACTATGCAGACCTTTGTTGATCGTGTAATATCTTTTTACTAGCTTGTCCAGACTTGCTATAGCTTTTCTCCCCAGAGTCGAAAATCTCACATATATATATTTATACATTCATAAGATTTCATATAGACATTTTTTTTGCGTCTTTCAGCGGTTTTTCATGGACCGTAACACACCAGAACACCTTTATGTCCATGGCCATGCTGATCCGCTTGGTATTCATGGCAGAGATACTGGAGTGGGTTGTCCGTTCCTTCTCCATTGGGCAACAACATACATCTCCTGGTATTCCTAAGTGGTCTCTCATCCAAGTCCTGACCAGGCCCAACCCTGTGACCTCTTGCTTCCCTGACTTGGAATCAAACCCAGGTCCACAACGGTGGGAGCACCGAGTCCATATAGACATATATTATATGTGTTATATATATATATATATATATTTTTTTTTTTTTTTATTATATTCAGGGGGC
The DNA here is from genome assembly GCA_027410445.1 of Discoglossus pictus. NCBI lineage: Eukaryota > Metazoa > Chordata > Amphibia > Anura > Alytidae > Discoglossus > Discoglossus pictus. Next base: position 3,579,061 of record CM050175.1, on the reverse strand, counting down.
AGGGGCATTGAGAATTTCTCCAAATTGTTTTTTGAGGGGCACTAAATCTGCCACTGCTTCCAGTCCTGGGAGAAGAGTTGTATTATTCCCCCCATGTCTCTAGGCCTGCACATTCACCTGAGTTTCTGTGGAGACCCTCCATCTTGTAACCCGGAAGTACATGCCCCTCCAGCTTCTGACTGGCTTCCTGTAGTTTTGGCGGGAACCTCGCAGCTCAGAGGTGCCAGACATCGGCGTCTCTGACAGATCTCCCTCCATCACATGTGAGGGCCTGTACTGCGTGTTATGTAGAGCCGGTGACGTGTTCTGTCCCTGACTGAGGATAAAATCACCTCACCTGTACTGCGTGTTATGTAGAGCCGGTGACGTGTTCTGTCCCTGACTGGGGATAAAATCACCTCACCCGCTAAGTCAGGGCTGCTGCATCTGTCAGCATCACCACGTAGGCCCAAAAGTGAGCTTCTGTCCTCTCTGTCATTATTATTATGGCATTTAGCTTGAAGATAGGGGCCAGCTTAACCCTTTATCTTCTCACAATGCGAACCGTAAGGTCACTAACCTCTGTTTGAGTACGTATATGGATATATTTTCTTAGTGATGTAATCTGATTACAACCAGGAAAATACATTTATTTAATGCTTAGCGATTATTGTGTATACATGGGAGGTACATACTGATATAATATACTAAATGTTACTCATGAGTTATGTATATTTGTGTCTATATGATGGTGAGAACATTGAAACCAGTATATCAACTTAAATAATGATATGCAAAGAATTATGCATATTTAATTGGATTTACCAGTATCTACATGATATTAATGTCCTTTTATCCCCTGAGATATTAAGGATGGATTATAATTTCTCCTAAATACTCCGCAGTCAGCGTTGTATTCCAAAATGAAATTAAATAAATATTTGCATTTAATTTGATGGTTATACATGTTGGAAATTATATATATATGACTATCGACTTGCCCGTCACAAATGACGGGGGTATAAAATTTGAAGCCATGGGAATGCTGTTTAACACACAATGTAAAGCTTTTTGTACCCTGAGGACCTTCGGCGCTCATTGCGAGCCTCGCGCTGTGTGCCTTTGGTGCTCATCGTGTGGCTCGCAATGAGCGCCTTCAGTGCTCATTGCGAGCCTCTCCTCTTGTGTACTTTTGCTCCTCTGAGCACCTCTGTCACTCATCAGAAAGATATATATTTATCTATATTTAGTTAACTAATAATTAATAAATTAATATACTTTACCTATTTGTAATTAATATATCCAGCAATCAATAGCCTGAAGAGCTAACAATCTGTTTGTACTTTGTGTCCGCATACAATGTACAGTTTGAGTGGTGGTGCCCTGATGATAAAGTGTAATGAATGTCCCAATTGTGCATTAGAAACAGGCTGCGTGCGTGAGGGCAAACCGTTGGTTTAGTTGTGTAAAGCGCCATTGTAGATGTGTTACGCAACTCGCAAGTATTTTCTGTCATTTGTAATAGTGTATTTTGTACCTTGTACGTATGTGTGTTACGGTTGGCAGTGTTTTGCGCGGTCCGGGGTCGTGTAGCATCGTTTTAATTTTTTTGGAGGCCATTTTTTTTCTCGCTTAGCCGATTTTCGAGTGCCTAAACTCGTCAAACTCAACTTAAATTCGCGATCCACCTCACTCCCAGACGTCCTGGCTGTGTGTAATGTTTTTGTTGTATTTTTGTGTGTTTTTATTGTTTTTTGTTTTATGCGGTTCGGCCTGTAACCTCGTAATTCCCGACTTTTTTCCGAAGTCCCACGTTTGTCAACTGCTTGCAGGCTGGCGCTCCCGCGTTTACTAAGTGTTTGGTGGCTATGTCCCGCGTGTTTAATTGTCTTCACTGCTCGCCTCGCGCGCCTTCGAAGCTCATCTCCTTTGTGCTAGGAGTTTTAATGCCTTAACGGCTCGCAGGCGATGAGCACCTTTGGCGCTCATCGCCTAGCTTGTACGCACCATGCAAAGCGTAAAAACGTCTCGTAGTTTGACAACTATTATATGTGATGATATCTACGTGAAGAATACCAGTATACTCTAATCTGTGTTGATTAGTACTTGTGTAGGGTTGTACAATTTGAATCTGGTTTCATTGGAATCTATGTAAGTTAGTACATTTATTTAATATGATTTGTTGGATATCTATGTGAGGAAATATGTGTAGCACACTATACACTCTACTGCATACTATGAGTGTATATGAAGCAACAACTAATCCGTATATTGCAGATCAGAGGAGATCTTAAAAGGTTGAACTTGATGGACTAAAAGTCTTTTTTCAACCTCAATTAGTATGTAACTATGTAATTGTGTGTTTGTGTATGTATGTATGTGTGTATATATATATATATATATATATATATATATCCGTGTTCACATTTGAATGTCTAAAACAAGATAAAAAACCTGTTTCCAGCTCAGAATTCCAAGAAAAACAGTTATTACACTGCATTCTGGGAAGCTGAGCTGGGACATGCAAATGTGCTCACAAATGCCTCGCTCTTCAAAGCCATTATCAAACATGGCTTCCTTTTAAGCTTATACATGCTGTATTACACAGCTTTAATGCAAAGCCAAGGTTGGATTAAACACAGGCTGAGTATCCTATCTATCCATGTACAGCTGTTTCAAGCTTACTGGCTATCATCATCATGGAGCGGGTTCTCAGCCTGTGTTGTGGACTTAATGAGTAGGTAGTTATACTATATATATATATATATATATATATATATATATATATATACATACATATATATATATATTATTTTTTTTATTATTATTTTTTTTTGCTGGTGTGCTCTATGTACCAATCATTGGGCAAATCACTATGTCATACTAGTAAAGGGAGTGCTTCTAATCTCATCACGTTAACCTGAATAAAAGACACCTGTCCACAAAAGTAATCAATCAATCAGATTTCAAACTCTCCACCATGGCCAAGACCAAAGAGTTGTCTAAGGATGTCAGGGACAATATTGTAGACCTACACAAGGCTGTAATGGGCTACAAGACCATAGCCAAGCAGCTTGGTGGGAAGGTGACTGTGAAGATTCCAGACAGGGGCACTATTCAGCTCCAACAATTCCTGCCTTTTAGATACAGGAATTGCCCTTAATATGCTGGCAATTTTTGTTGAAGGAATGGGCCTCTTGATTACTTGCAGTCATATCAATCCTTCTGAAATACGTAGACTATGGTGTATTTCTTTAAGAAGTATGGCTTTTAATATGGACTCACTCACTTTATTTCTAAACCGCAACTGACCAACAAACAAAATATTTTCCTCCCACAGTTTCATCACAGTGGGCTGAACACATTCAAATCCCTCGCTCAGATTAGCATCTCCCAATAATATCAGTAGACAATTGGGGGCTTGGCTTGCCCACCGTAGGGGGTGGGACACTGGGCCTATCCCACATGGCCTCAGAGTGGCAAATTGAACAAAGACCTGTAAATACCCCAACGTCCTGCAGTGCCATCTTATGGACAAGAATGGGAATTACATGTCAGGAAAACAGAACTTCACAAGCACTCTCCCCTGCGACTCGGCGAAGAGGGGGGTAATCTTCCCGGATTGCGTCTGATGAGCTGACTGCTCCGTTCTGGTGTAAGTCATTGTCATTTTAGGAGAACAATAGTCTGCAAGAGTTCATAGTCCAGTGTCCACAGGGTAAAAATGCTTCAATAGGACCAGTAATGACACCCAACCTACACAACTTTGGGCATAGCCTCCATGGCGCAATTGCCAACCGCCACCCCCGGCACATGCCCCCTCCATCCATTGGGGAAAACAATTTCCTTGGGCAGCTGCAGGGGAGACAACGCAGTAGGGGTAGATGATGAGCCACACCATGGGGTACCCTCTTTTCCAATCCACGAATACTGGCCCACCTATGTAGTTCTTTGCCAATGCCAACTACTCCAGCCTTGGCATCTAAAACAGTCCTTGGGCCTATTAGTTCACCCAGTCCAAAAGTTCCCAGGGTGGTACTCAGTCCAGGTGACCATTCTTAAGGTGACATGGCTAGCCGCCCTCCAAAAGCCAGGTCCAGTGCCCTCCTCGTCCCAAGGGAATCCTTTCCCTTGGGAGCCCCATAAAATAATACTTCTAAGGAGGAACATACCAGTCTGATCCTGAGCCCAGCATCCATGATTGTGGCCTGGACTGGAGGCTCCACTTCCTGAGATGACATCTGGATCAGGGACTCACATCCTCCTTCGGCTTCCACCGTCTGGGCATAGGGCTCACCTCCATTGGGATCTTTGGTCATTGGGTTCACTAGCAGGATCTAACAGCTCTCTCCTACTGTACCTTCATTTATGGCTGGCCCCTGGACCACGGTCAGGGCACAGTGCTCCAGCTCTCATTGCTTGGGCACACAATAAGGAATGTGGTCCCTCTTTAGCTGATTGGCTGGGTCTCTGTTTGACAGGATCTCCGGGATCATAACCTCCCCCACCTTCTGGTCTGTGGCTAGCTTTCTGAATTTTTTTATCAGCTGGAGTTCCTTTAATGGTTCACAGTCCATTTTCCCCTCCAAGGGCTGGTGGGTATGCCTGCGTCCACCAGGCTCTCCCTTGCATCCGCAATCTGCCAGTCATTTTCTTTTTGCCCCATTGCCTTGTCCTTAGCAATGGTGTCCTCAGCACCTGGATAGGGCGATGGCCCCTGCCCTGCCATGGTCACAGGGCTGCTGCCTGAGTCTTTCCTTTGAACTGTGGCTGGCTTTCTGATATTGGCTATCAGCTGGAGCCCCATGCTAGGCCAACAGTCCATTCCCAGGGCACAGTGAGCATAGCATCCCATCCAGACTCTCTGCTTGGCCTGGCTTCTGCCAACAGTCCTCTGTGCCCCCTTCCAGAGCTGCACTTCTCACACAGTCAGTGCTCTTTGAAGGCAAACAATAATCAAAACAGCTGTATGCTTCCAGGGCCTCCTGGTGCCAGGATGTGTGTTCATCATCCCCACCTGTTTGGCAGGGCTCCTTCCTTCCCTTGAGCCAGGTCCTAGCCTGGGCTGCTTCCACCAGCAGAGTCCTGTAACTGATTTCAAGCTCCAGCTCTTCCTGGATCAAGGGTTCAATCAATGCAGCCTCCTGGGATCCTGGTTTTAATCCCAATTCTTGGCAGCGCTGATCATACAGGATCACTCCACGTTCTATAGGCCCAATGCCACATGCTGGATCGCCCTGCAGTACACCCTGGAGTCCTTTCATTAACTCCATTCTGTAGCAGGAGTGCAGTTGCAATGCGATAGCCGGCTCCATCAGATCATCATCTCCAAAGCAATCTCCTCCCAAACCAGTCCCGCAAGCCATTTTGATAGCTCACCTACCTGCTAGAGTCCCATGAATGCCATCCACTGATCCGTAAGAGCTTCTGCCAGGTCCTCCTCCATGACAATGTGATGTGCTCTACGTTTCATCATCCTCGTGATCTGGTTCCTTTTCTTCTGAATAACCTCTGCTCTGCAGGCAATCAGGGAGCTGGTTTGGTAGCGCTGGACAAATCACCTGACGGCCTCTGCATCTCCTCCAAGCCTCTGAAAATACTTGATTTCCATTTTGGCTAAGTTTCCGTATGCCATCCTTGCTACCGGTTCTCGCACCGAGATCTCACCAAGCTGCCACCAGTTTGTGAAGATGCCTTTTAGATACAGGAATGGCCCTTAATATGCTGGCAATCTTTGTTGAAGGAATAGGCCTCTTGATGACTTGCAGTCATATCAATCCTTCTTAAAGAAATACACCATAGTCTATGTATTTCAGAAGCATGGCTTTTAATATGGACTCTCTCACTTCATTTCTAAACCGCAACTGACCAACAATATTTTCCTCCCCCAGTTTCAGTGGACAAGAATGGGAATTACATGTCAGGGAAATAGAACTTCACAGTGACAACAGTTGGTGGGATTATTTGCAAATGGAAGAAACACAAAATAACTGCCAGTCTCCCTTGGTCTGATGCTCCATGCAAGATCTCACCTCGTGGAGTTTCAATGATCAGGAGAATGGTGGGGAACTAGCCCAGAACTACACAGGGGGATCTTATTAATGATCTCAAAGCAGCTGTGACCATAGTCACCAAGAAAACAATTGGTAACACACTACGCCTTGAAGGACTGAAATCCTGCAGTGCCCTCAAGTAAGCACATGTACAGGCCCATCTGAAGTTTGCTAATGAACATCTGAATGATTTAGAGGAGAACTGGGTGAAAGTGTTATGAACAGATGAGACCAAAATCAAGCTTTTTGGCATCAACTCAACTTGCCGTGTTTGGAGGAGGATGAATGCTGCCTATAACCCCAAAACATTATGCTTTGGGGGTGTTTTTCTGCTAAGGGGACAGGACAACGGCTTTAAAGGGATGAAGAACGGGGCCATGTACCGTCAAATATTGGGTGAGAACCTCCTTCCCTCAGCCAGGGCATTGAAAAGGGGTCGTGGATGGGTATTCCAGCATGACAATGACCCAAAACATACAGCCAAGGCAACAAAGTAGTGGCTCAAGAAGAAGCACATTAAGGTCCTTGAGGGGCCTAACCAGTCTCCAGACCTTAATCCCATAGAAAATCTGTGGAGGGAGCTAAAGGGTTGAGTTGCCAAACACCAGCCTTGAAACCTTAATGACTTGGAGAGGATCTACAAAGAGAAGTGGGACAAAATCCCTCCTGAAAATGTATGCCAACCTGGTGGCCAACTACAAGAAACGTCTGACGTCTGTGATTGCCAACCAAGTACTAAGTCGAAGGGGTCAAATACTTATTGCTCTTATTGACCTGCAAATCAATGTATAACTTTTTTGACATGCGTTTTTCTTTTTTTTTCTTTTTTATTCTGTTTCTCACAGTTAAAATACACCTACCATTAAAATGAAAAACTGATTGTCTCTTTGTCAGTGGACAGATGTTCAAAATCAGCAGGGGATCATATTGGGGGAGCAGAGGCATTAAGAATTTAAACAAAGAATTAAAAAAAGAAAAATTAAAAAAAAAAAAAAAAAAATATATATATATATATATATATATATATACTAGCGAATTGCCCGTCAAAAAATGACGGCAATGAAATTGTAAGGTAGCTAAATTAGTAAATGAATATAGTGTACCTATTTTGAAGCATTGTGATGAAGAGCTGGCAATCTGTGTTGATATTGCTGCAGCATTAGTGGTGTGGAGCTGCTGTGTAAGCATGCTGAATGTGTGCACTGTGTGGTATGAATATCCGTAGGTGGTTTGTGGCGTTTTGCGAGTTTCTTGTGGTGTTTTGCGAGTTTGTTGTGGTGTTTTGCGAGTTTAGAGTGCTGTAGCCTCGTTTTCGTTTTGTTCGGCAGCCATTTTTTCTGTCGCTTAGATTTTTTTTTAGTCTCAAAAGTGTTTTATTTCGAGTAAAATCGAGGTGTAAGTTGCATTTTTGAGGTCCTGGGTGCTCCCTCTTGGTGTAGGTAAGGTTTTTATGTATGTGCTGTGTGTATGTATTGTGTTTTAAATGTTTGTATGTCGGCGTGTTGCGTCCGATGTTTGCGAGGTCGTAATGTGTGGTAACGTGTTTCGTAGGTTGTTTGCGTTCCTCGTAAAATTTAGCGAGTGTCGTAATTTGTGTGTCGTGTTTTTTGAGTAGCGACGTGAAGTTTGCGAGGGTTTGAGGCCCTTGCCCAGTGACCTCGCCAGCAACTGAGTCCCTCGCTTTGCGAGGGGCCTCAGTTGCTGGCATGGAGCGCCTTCGGCGCTCCATGCCAGCAACTGAGGCCCTTGCCCAGTGACCTCGCCAGCAACTGAGGCCCTCGCTTCGCGAGGGGCCTCAGTTGCTGACATGGAGCGCCTTCGGCGCTCCATGCCAGCAACTGAGGCCCGTGCCCAGTGACCTCGCCAGCAACTGAGGCCCTCGCTTCGCGAGGGGCCTCAGTTGCTGGCATGGAGCGCCTTCGGCGCTCCATGCCAGCAACTGAGGCCCTTGCCCAGTGACCTCGCTTCGCGAGGCCCGCGGCTCGCTTCGCGAGGGCCGCGGGCTCGCTATGCGAGCCCGCAAGCGTGAGCAACGACCCGTACGCTCACAACTATTATATATATATATTGTAACAGGGCGCCCCCTTCTGGCGGGGTTTGCGTCCTGCACTTTCTTATCTCTTTTATACAGGGAGGAAGACACAGCAGGCTTGTCCAAAGTTGAGTTTTACTGCTATTTTATTTGTTTGCATAAACAGAACAAAAAAACAGTGCTTGTATTCAGCAACAAAATAAAACCCTACATTAACGTGCTTACTATACTCAGGAACGCCCTGACTATATCCTGCGCAGCTTATCTGTGACAGGGAGTGCCACCTTGTGGCCAGGATGCAAACAGTCTCTTATCTTTGTTATATCGCCACCTTGTGGCCAGGAAACAAACAGTCTCTTATTTGCCTTTTCCTCTACAGCTTCTATCAATTGTTTGTGAAGCATAGGGCCCTTGTCACCCTCTTGTAATGAGGAACTCTTACTCTCACTCTCAATGCACTCTTCTTCTCCCTGGGACCTTTGTAATCCTTCTCTGGATACAATGAGAATAACATGCATTGGCACCAACCTTTGATCCCTTATTCCTTCCGGCTTCTTAGGGATAGGGTCTTCAGATAATCCTGTCTCAGTGGAATATCTCCAATATGACGGAAGTCTTCTCTGTGCGCAAACTCTGGAACACAGCAGCCTTCCTGACTGTCTCGCTCCAGCACAAATCCCAGCTCTCAGGATCCCCGCAGCTGAGCTGTCCAGGGCTTTCACACACAGCTCACGGCTCTTAGGCCCAAGCCTAAGTGAGAGAGACTCCACCCATCTCTCTGCTGCTTTTAAAGGCAGTACACAGCTGGGCTGCTTCCATTTAGCCACTGATAACTGAATGGAATTAACTCCTTTCATTCTCAGGGGAGAAGTCTTACAGAGCTCTCTTGTGACCCCTAGTGGCACTCCATCACAATATATATATATATTCTCGTTTATTTATAATGCGCCAACATATTCCGTAGGGCTATACATAATTTAATTTCCAGACAAAGATAAATAAAAATTAACATATAGCAAAGCAAGTAGGGCCCTGTCTTTGAGCTTGCAATCCAGTGTCCATAGTGCTTTCCCCGAAGCACATTACAGGATTGGAACTCGCAGACTTACAATCTAAAGGTGTGATAAAGCAGGGAGAGAGAGGTAATGAGCATGTTAGGGGTGGAAGGTGAAAGGTGATACTCTTCTTTTAAAGAGATGCGTTTTTAGTGAGTTTTTGAATGTTTTGAGGCTGCAGGATAATCTGGTGGAGCGAGGCAAGAAGTTCAAGAGAATAGGGGCAGCACGAGCAAAGTCCTGAAGGCAAGAGTGAGAGGAGGTGACGCGTTGTAGAAAGAAGAAGGTCATTATCAGACTGAAGAGGGCGGTTGGGGGAGTTTTGGGAGATGAGAGCAGAGATGTACGGGGGAGTGCTATTGTTGAGGGCTTTGTAAGTTAGGGTCATGATTTTAAATTTTATTCTATAGGCTAAGGGAAGCCAGTGGAGTGATTGACAGAGAGGTGATGCTGACACTGAACATTGTGTACGGAAGATGAGTCTAGCAGAGGCATTCATAATGGATTGGAGTGGAGATAGTCGGGTGGTGGGTAGGCCAGCACGAAGCGAGTTGCAGTAGTCGAGTCAAGAGATGATGAGAGAGTGTATTAGGATTTTAGTTGTGTCTTGTGTAAGATAGTGGCGAATTCTGGAGATGTTTTTTAGATGGAGAAGACAAGATTTAGTTAGTGACTTTATGTGAGGGATGAAAGACAGGGCAGGGTCCAGTAGAACCCCAAGACAACTGGCTTGGGAGGTGGGGGTGATGATCTAGTTGTTGACAGTGAGAGAGATGTGAGGAATTGACGCTGTCGGAGAGGGAGGGAAGATTAGGAGTTCAGTCTTAGACATGTTAAGTTTGAGATGGTGGGTGGACATCCAAGAGGATATACTAAAGAGGCAGTTGGAGATGTGTGTTAGAAGATAGGGGGATAGATCTGGTGCTGAGAGGTAGATTTGGGTGTCATCTGTATAAAGATGATACTGAAGCCCAAAAGAGTTTATTAGATAACCAAGTGAGGATGTGTAGATGGAGAGGAGGAGGGGGCCAAGGACTGATCCTTCGGGTACGCCAACAGACAGTTAGTGAGGAGAAGAGGTGTCAGAGAAGGAGACGTGTCGGAGGAGACACTGAATGATCGATTTTGTAGGTATGATGAGAACCACAAGAGAGCAGTGTCTCGAATAACGAGTGAGGAGAGGATGTGGAGTAAAAGTGCAAGGTCGACGGTGTCAAAGGCAGCAGAGAGATCTAGAAGAAGAAGAATTAAAAAGTGACCTTTTGACTTGGCATTTATCAAGTCATTGGTTACTTTAGTGAGAGGTGTCTCAGTGGAGTGTTTGGGCCGGAAGCCGGAGTGGAAGTTGTCAAGAAGGGACTTAGAGGATATAAAGCAGGTAGACGAGCTTCTCCAGTAGTTTGGAAGCAAGGGGAAGTAGAGAGATAGGACGGAAGTTAGATGCAACGTCAGAGTCAGATGAGGGTTTTTTGAGGGTGGGTTTTATTATTGCATGTTTTAGAGAGGATAGAAATGTGCCAGTATTTAGGGAGAGGTTGGGATTAGTGTGGTAAAGAGGGGAGGGATGAGCTGAGATGGAAAAAGATCCTGAGGACAGGTAGTGAGGCGAGTGGATGATAGCAGGCTGGAGACTTCTTCCTCTGTAGCTAGTTCAAAGCAGTACAAAGTGGCTGTGGGATTTGGGAAGACTGGGTGTTGTTTCTTTGTTGAGAGGGTGGAGTGTGTGACCCACTATGAGATGAGAGTTCATTGCAGATGTTTTGAATTTTATGAATAAAATGGTTGGCGAAGTCTTCAGCTTTGAGAGAGGAAGGGGGGGGGGGGGCGGAGGAGAGTATTGAAAGTGGCAAAAAGTATTTGGGGTTAGATGACAGAGTTGATATTAGTAATGTGAAGTAGTGTTGTTTGGCAAGGTTGAGGGCAGAGGAATAGGAACATATCATACATTTATAGTGGAGGAAATCTGCAGAAGTGCCTGATTTCCTCCATAGTCGTTCAGCAGTGCGGGAGCACCACTGGATGTATCGTGTTTGTGTAGTGTGCCATGGTTGTGGATGAGAGCGAGGGTGTCTGCATGTGGTTATGGGGGCAAGGGTGGAAGAGAGAGTAGACTTGTAGTGTGAGGTGGCTGTGTCAGGGCAGTTGAAGTTAGTGATGGGGCTGAGAAGGGCTTGGAGCACAGTGGAGAGCTGTGTAGGGTCAAGTGCTAGCAGGTTTCTGTGGGTGATGGTGGCAGGGGTTGCAGAAGGGTGTTGAGAGGAAGATGTGGTGAGGTTGAAGGTAAGGAAGTGATGGTCAGATAGAGGGAGTGGGTGGATGACTAGGTTGGAGGTTGTGCCGAGATTGGTGAAGATAAGGTCTAGAGAATGTCCAGCATGATGAGTTAAAGAATTTGTGAGTTGTGAGAGGCCAAGGGAAGAGGTGAGTGCAAGCAATTTGGCTGCTTCTAAGGAGATGGGAGTGTCAATGGCAATATTAAAATCTCCAAGTACAAGTGAAGAAGCGTTGGAGGTGAGAAAGTGAGAGAGCCAGGCAGAAAAGTGATCAAGAAATTGCGAGAGAGTGCCTGAGGGGTGATAGATCACAGCGACACGTAGAGAGATAGATGAGAAGAGGCGGATAGTATGAACTTCAAACGATGAGAATTGAAGGGATGGGACAGGGGGTAAGAGGTGAAAAGTACAATGAGTGGAAAGCAATACACCCACACCACCACCTTGTTTGTTCCCAGGTCTAGGTGTGTGGCTTAGGTGAAAACCACCATGAGAGAGTGCTGCGGGGAGGCAGTGTCTGAGGATGAGAGCCACGTTTCAGTGAGAGCCAGTAGATTGAGGGAGTTTGTAGTGAATAAGTTGTGAGTGAAAGTGAGTTTATTACAGATAGACTGTTCGTTCCAGAGGGCGCAGGAGAAAGGTAGAGTAGAAGGTTTGTGACGTGTGATGGATATCAGATTCTGGGTGTTACGGGTGTTTGCTGGCCTTGAACCAGAGCATGGCTGACAGCGAGTGGAGATGAGTGAGGGGCCTGGGTTAGGGGATATATCTCCTGCAGCCAGGAGAAGGAGGAGTGAAAGGGAGAGAATATGGGACTGGGACTTACCGTGCTGTTTCTGCTTGTGAGTGTTAGGGAGGGGATGAGATTGTGACTGGAGGAGGGAGAGGAGTTCATGGGAGCAGAGGAGAGCAAGGAAGGTGAGATGGTAATATTGTTGGGGACTTGATAATGAGATGCTGCAAAGTAAAGTCTGAGAGAGAGGCAGTAGGTTATAAGAAAGAGGAAGGAGTGAAAAAGCATTGTGACTGTGTAAGCTCATGAAAAAGATTGGATAATTGTGGGAGAAGAATTATCCTAAGATATGATAGTTGTAGCGAATTCAGATTCAAGAGCATGGAGAAAGAGTGTGATCAGGTTATCAGAATGACTGTGGGGGTGATTAGCTAAGAGTTTTTATGACCTTATTAATTTGTTTTAGCAGGTGCAAGTCATATGAGTATCTATAAATTAAGAGCACGCAAGGGCAGGTGGGTGTGGTGCAGGGTGGGAGGTCAGAGAAAGCAGGTTAGGTGAGGTGAGTTAGTCCACACTGAAGAGAAGTTTGCAAGATAGCTGAGGGTTACTGCTGAAATGACAGTTGAAGATAAGGAATGAGCAGGGCATTTACATATAAGAACATTTGTTAAGACCAAGTGAGAATGTGTGAGTAGGAGGGGTGAAAGAAGGTGGGAAAATAGCACAATATTACATATATTAGTTGTCAAACTACGAATCGTCGTTATGCTTGAGAGCCTCGCCTCGAGCCGGTGAAGCACAGAAGTCTTCCGAGCTCGTAGCACTTAGCCGATGAGCGCCGTAGGTGCGCATCGGCTGCGAGCCTCGCTTGGAAGGCGAGCAGTTGTGGCATTGAAACACGCTGGACTTAGCCTCCAAGCAGTTATGAAACGCGGGATTGCCTTAGGCTGCAAGCAGTTAAGGAACGCGGGACTTAGAAAAAAAAAATTGCCAGACGCGGAACTTAAAAATACGAGGTTGGAAAAATATGAAGTAAACGACCGAACTACCCAAATCGAAAAACACGAAAAACATAATAAATAAAACAAAAAATAGAAAAAAAAAACATCACCCACAGCACCAGGGGGCAGCCAGGACGTCTCGGAGTGAGGTTCCACGCAAATTTTTAAGCCAAATTTGGCGAGTTTCGTCTCTCGAAAATAAATTAAGCAAGAAACAAAATGGCGGCCCAAAAAAATGAAAACAAGGCTACACGACCCCGAACCACGTAAAATACCGCCAGAAGCATACCACTTTTACACAGGAACGTACAAGGTACAAAATACACTATTAGAAAGGACAGAAACTGCTCGCGAGTCGCGTAACAAATAGACAATCGCCGCCATTTTACAACATTTACTTGCAACTAATAACATTACAAATGTAAAATGGCGCTTTACACGACATAACGAACGGTTTCGCCTTGCACGCAGCCCATTTATACTGCACAATTGCACATTGCTCACACTTTCTCATCATGGCAGCAACAGTCTTAACTGTACATTGTATGCTGCAGGAAAATCAAAAGAGATTGTTAGCTCTTCAGGATACTGATTGCTGGATTTATTAGAAATAGGTAAAGTTTATTAATGTATTAAGTAATTAATTAAATAATTATTATGAAAAAAAAAATATATATATATATATATATAAAAAATATATATACTCTAAATAGCATATATTACACTGCCGTTACTTTATGAATACATTAATGCTTCGCACTTCCTAATACATTTGGTCATTCAGAATGAATTATTAACGTACATTCATTTAATGAGTATTAATTAGTAATGGAAAATAGAAATGTATACTTTCCACTGCACTAAAAATGTTTTACTTTTTACACTGCAGTTATATATATGGATTACTGCTCATTGGCTGCCAGCGATAGCAAAAGTACACGAGAGGAGAGGCTTGCAATGAGTGCCAAAGGCGCTCATTGTGAGCCATGCGATGAGCGCCAAAGGTGCTCAGTGCGAGGCTCGTAATGAGCGACGAAGGTCCTCAGAGTAGCAAAAGCTTTACATTGTGTGGCAAATGGCATTGCCATGGCTTCAAATTTAATTGCCACTTTATTTTTGACTGGCAAGTCGCTAGTAGTACTATAAAACAGCTAGCTTATGAAAAACGTTTCAATAATGTTACTATGTGCCCAAAAATTATATAAGATATTGATATTAATATTTAAAGTAAAAGTAGGATAATTAGAGTGATGGTTAATCATCCAGGTGGCTGTAAATACCTTCTCAGCAGGTTAGGTGAGTCCACACTGGAGAGAAGTTTGCAAAATGGCTGAGGGTGATATATAATTTATGGTTCAAAGCTTTCATGGGAAAAACAAACTGCATGGTGACCAAATCTGGTGCATGATTAAGTTTAAATTTGCTACTTTTTGTGTCTCCTATTCATTTAATCTGGGAGGGATCCCCCCAGTTCCTACACACCTGGTCAGAGGTCAAGGGCTGGAGTTTGTGCACCGTGCAGTGTCAAACAACAAGGGGAGAAGTTTATAGTAGAGTTTGGTCTTCTGCCCCATCAGCTTAAAATTTCACCAGCCACCTGTGCTATAGAGTGCCATTAGTACCTCTCTATTTCTGCTTAGGAGTCTATAGATGGACATTAGTACTAACCTTTATCTGACTGGAGGGTCTATAGAGGGACATTAGTACTGACCTTTATCTGACTGGGGGGTCTATAAAGTGACATTAGTACTGACCTTTATCTGACTGGGGGGTCTATAGAGGGACATTAGTACTGACCTTTATCTGACTGGGGGGTCTATAGAGGGACATTAGTACTGACCTTTATCTGACTGGGGGGTCTATAGAGGGACATTAGTACTGACCTTTATCTGACTGGGGGTCTATAGAGGGACATTAGTACTGACCTTTATCTGACTGGGGGGTCTATAAAGTGACATTAGTACTGACCTTTATCTGACTGGGGGGTCTATAGAGGGACATTAGTACTGACCTTTATCTGACTGGGGGGTCTATAAAGTGACATTAGTACTGACCTTTATCTAACTGGGGGTCTATAGAGGGACATTAGTACTGACCTTTATCTGACTGGGGGGTCTATAAAGTGACATTAGTAGTGACCTTTATCTGACTGGGGGGTCTATAAAGTGACATTAGTCCCTCTCTGCTGTTAATATTTTGGATGAGTGTTATAGTTTTAGAAATTTGAGCAAGAAATGCTTTATTTTCAGTCTCTAAAAGGGGCCTGATCCAACATTACATTCAACTACTACCAAGGTATCTACTTCCCACAACATCTTCAAAATAAAGGGGATTGGAGCTGTGCTGCCGGATGCAAGAATAGTTCTTATGGTTTGTTTTTCATGTAAGGACATGTTTTCCTAATGTTTACATGATCTTTTTTAAAATGCTAAGAGCTATACCTGGTTATTTTTAGTAGTATATTAAGTGAGTATGCATGAGTTAGTGGGCATGATGTGAGAGCACACCTATGAGAGAGAGAGTGTGTGCTCAGTAAGAGTGAAAGAACAAGCATGTGAGTGAGAGGGTAGGACACAGCTTGCGTGTGTGAGGGGGAGTGTGACAGAACCATGTGCGATATATTTTGAGTTTGCGTGCGAGTGCATAAATACACTAAAAAGTATACGCTTGCAAAATAAAACATGCTTAAGTTGGAGTGGGTGCATTAAAGTGTATTAGTGCACACCTGAGAGTTTATTTGCATGTGTGTGGATATTTGAGCATGTGTGCACATGAATATAAATGATAACAAAAATAGCGCACACTCAGAGAATAAACTAACTTTAATAGGTTAGTTCTGTGGACATGATAACCTACTCAGAGAGCAACCTCTTTTAGCCAATTGTGCCCTTCACAGGGAGAAATATCCTGTAGTATATCAGTCTGGTCTCACCCAATAGTGTGATCCAGCCCCGAAATACAAGGCAATGCTATCCTGAACAGGAGAAACAGCAAACCCAGACGTACGTTTCTTCCTTAGTTGGACCTCGTCAGTAATACGTAGCTGAACTCCCTATGGCACAGTGAGCAAGGGGTCCACGTCTGAAGTGCCCTATCACCCTTAGGGAGACTAAGACCTAAGATTAATTTACATACGCAACAACAAAAATAAAGGTGCTAAATCAAAGAAGAATTGCCTGGAATTTTGGGTCTGGCTTACCAGACTGATATACTACAGGAGATACTCTGTGAAGGGCACAAGTGGATAAAAGAGGTTGTTCTTAGAGTGGCTTATCATGTTTATAGAACTGACCTATTAAGGTTAGTTAGTTCTCTGATTCAGCGTCTCCATTTTTGTTGTTGCATAAACATGATTGCAAGAAACAGAGAGACTTGAAACTTTTCTCAAAAGGAAATTGTGTGTCTCTTCCATGCATTCTGTCTCATATGTACATTCTCAGACCGCATTATAGATAAAGAAGACACTTGTGAAAGTCCTAGTGCATATCTCCGACCTCAGAGCAGACACCGCATGATTGAGACAAGCTCTGCCCTCTCCCAGCTCAGTCCCATTCCTTATAACTTATATTGAGTATTACCACTCACAATAGTTTTTTTTCCCTCTAATCCTCAGGTGCACTTCTTCTACTATTGGGATACTTCAACTAGAACCTATTATTGGAGCGGCCAATCAAGTCATTGATGAACATCAGTCCAGTGACAGATGATGTCAGACATGTTGAATATCTTTTCAGAACTTACTTACATGTTACCACCAAAGGTAAGCGATAGATTCACTTTGATTCTGTTCAGAATAAGGTAATATAGTAAAACTAACAAGTATAGAGCTGTGATATGGACAGCACACAATGGAAATGTGATTTTGTATATAGTGGTGGAGTTGGTGAATGGAGGGCCCCAGTGAAAAAAAAATGTTTTTTTGTTCGTGTTGGGTCCCACCAGGCCTCCCTTTTTTCTGTAGTGTAGGGCCCCCTCAATATTACACTAGAAATGTAACATTACCTTATTCAGTCATTAGCTCCGCCTCTGGAAACAGCAATTACAGAGACTTTTCTTGGGCTATTTCATAAAGAAAACAATAAATGGTTATTTTTATTTTCAGGATCAATTTGACTTTGATGAAGTTGCTATTTACTTTTCCAAGGAGGAGTGGGGCTGTTTAAGTAAAGAAGAGAAGACACTATACAAGGATGTGATGATGGACAATTACCAGAATCTTAGAGCTCTAGGTAATAAAAATAACCATAAATACATTTGTCAACTTTGGGTAAGTTGATTTGAATTATTTATTCATAATTTTCAGGGAAACAGATGGATATCCTTAATCCAGTCGAAAATGTAAAAATTATTTGTAGGAAAGAATGTTAGCCCTAAATAGGCCCACCGACTGCAATCTCGTAATCTCCTTTCTCCTGGATCCTGTTGGCGCTGATCTAAAAAAGAAGATGAAGGTCCCTCAGTTCTTCGACCTCTATGCTTTCTGCCTCCCCTCGTGGGGAACTGACGTTGACTTTTGCTCAAATACTCAGTGTCCGAAAGTATCATACTCCGAGGAAGAGATCGCTTCATCTGATAGAGCTCTTGGTCGCTGTGAATGACGATAGACCCGTTTGTTTGCCAGATCTTTTGAGTCTCTAATATACTTGCAATGCTTCTGCTGTTTCAGTGAATTTTTAAATTTGTCAATATCATTCTGAAGCTTTACTACAAAATCCTTGAATTTATCAAACATACAAAAGGATTCGATATCCACTATATGGAGTGCCAGATCTACCTTGGTAATTACAAAAAATTCTCCTCACTTATGATCAGTTTCATAAGTTCTGATGGGCAAGTATTAAGTATATTGTCCCAAGATTCTATGAATTTCTTCCCCACTAGATCTGCTGCAGGACTGAGGTTGACCCTTAGACTCCTGGGGATTAATTTTTGCTCCAAGTAATGCTGCAGACTCCACCTCCCTCCAAGCCCTGGTTTGTCGTTTGTATAGTTTGGTAATGTTAAAAAATGCTTGATGGATATTTTTTACCTCTCTTTGAGATGCTACCCCATCACCTTCAGTAGTGAACTCTGTATTCTTCATCCAACCACTGGTTAGGATCTGTGTTACTATGGAAAAAACCCTCCATGAACATGTATGTCTGGGAATAACCGAAAGGGTGGTAACCCCTGTAATATAAATATGTTAGTTGGGAGTCCCTAAATAAAATAGAGTAATGTAAATATAAGTTTGTTAGTTGGACCTCAAATTGGGTCCCAATAGTGGGTACTCAATTCGGGCCAACCCAAGACTCTACTTTAGCACAATAATGGAGCAACAAACTAAAGAAAATACAAAAAACTTTATTAATAAAAAAAAGTGAATCAAATCTATTTACATATATTACAAACAGGCTGATGGACTGGATTAGAGCTGCTATAAATAACCCCTGAATAAGAAAGGGCCCAATAGGGTCCAGTATCAGATAACATGGTCTTGAAAAGCTATAGAATACAGACCGCACAAGTCTAGTTGATAAGACTAGTAACTCACTGATGTTGCTGTTGTTACTAGATGAATCTCGAATAATCTCATGCATATGATTTTTTTCTTAGACCAATATAACCAGTAAAATTGGGGATACAGAAATATAAAAAACAAGAGGTTGAAAAGCAGAAACTCTATAAACTGCCCTCAAGTCCTACGGTAGAAATAGACAGGGGAAGCAGTTAACCCATCAGCCTGGCAGGGATGCCCTTCCTGACGCGCGTTTCTCCATGGTGTTCAAAATGGATTCATCAGGGGACTGAATACGGATCATTTTGCAGGCTTTTTAAAAAGCCAAGACATTGACGTGATCGCGCCTATCGTGAGATGTCATGTCATGGTTTGTTGCTCTTCCGGGATTAACACGGGAAGTTGCTATTGGAATAAGTAACGCTCATTTCAGGTAAAGAGAAATATTTATATACATATATTCTAAACTGACTATGCTGATTATTTAAACCTAGCAATACATTATAATGATACAATTCCATGTTTAAAGAAGACTGTTATGCATTAATGTAAAGGTAAGGCTAGTACGTATACCTTGAAGTACATCCTATTTATATTCCGGTACCACTGTGTATTGATAGTGTTTTTAATATTCCCCATGCTCTGAAAAGTACACCTATACATTACCCCAATACCCACACTCTATTGGAAGAATATGAGATAAGACGTTCACAGAGGAAAGAAGTACCAACCTACAAGCCAACAAGTGTTGGGAAGTCTATAATATACCTCATAGACTGAGGTTAGAAAAGGTGAGAGCTTTACCTACTGATCTCTGTGAACAAGGGTTTTGGATTATAATATATTGGTTATTTTGCACTAGGAATTGGTGTGCTATCTCTCCCCACCCCTCTTCTCTTTGTTGCATACCATACAGACACACCAGTGAACTGTGTTCCGAGAGAAGCAGCACACCTAGCTATAACCATCACATTGGATTTGAGAATAAACCAACTTAATTCAGAGACAAATGAGAGCAATCTAAAGATTGGATTAACTAATCCCCTAAGAACTATATCACCTGAGGAGCGCTACAGAGTATTACAGGGTCATACAGCCCTGTACTTTTTTATCTTTGATATACATCCTTTCAAGTAACAATAATATATTCTATGAGCACTATATCATTGTCCCTGGATATTTAGACTTCCAGATATTTTACACCGACTTAAAATGAACCAGTAAAATTAACCAATTCGAGGTCCAACTAACAAACTTATATTTATATTACTCTATTTCATTTAGGGACTCCCAGTTTACATTTAGATACATATTTTGGTATAAAATGTAAATATAAATGTTAATTTAATTAAATATTTGATTTGTAAATGACATTATATCATAATATTTTTATTAACAAGGTATAAATATCACTTTATATGTCTATACCAATGAAAATGTGAATTTAGCCTAATTTAAATGGAGTCTGTATGCATTTGTTGCTTCATATGAATGTTTTAACTAGCTTATTTAATTAATTTTCTCATCCTCTGTGTTTTCTTCTCCTCATCTATAACATTTACACTTCATTTACTTTTAAGAAGCCCCTAGAGTAACAGATTCTGGAACAAGTGGTGAGCGGAGGTCCCAATATCTGTAGTTGGTGAGATCACATATAGGGTGATCAGACCACCCTTATATAAAAAATAATTTGTTGTTCTCCTCTAATAAATTAAGAGGAGTGCAAATAGCAAAGGGACCCTGCCCTGCTGTGCACCTGTTGCACCAGCACCCGCCAATGTCTGGAACCTCCCGCTTTCTTGCTGTTGTCCCTTGTTGCACAAATGTGACCTTTTAGCTATGTCCAAAATGGAGGGGCTTCATTCCTGTGTCTGAGACCATTAGGCTCTGGCTGTGCATGCTTTGCAAGGGTGAAGAACAATATATCCTATATAATGTTTAATAAGTACTTTTGATCTGCACATACAGGGTCTGTCCAAGTGAAGCCTATAATTGTATCAATGATTGAACAAGGAGAGGAGCCGTATATGAGAGGTCACCAGAAGCCTCAGGAAGAGGTTATTGCTACAAATACTGGTTTTGGTAAGTAACAAACATAAATAAAGTTGAGGCTCGGATTTACTAAGTGACGCAGTGACCTAGGTGTGGTAAGGTGTGATGCTTTGACAACTATTACCAACCTAATTCTATATTTTCCTATTAGCGAAAGTGTGGTGATAGATCTGGGTAAGTCTGCATACCTTAGTACTATCCCTATGTAACTAGCTGAGATTCATACAGTGTAACATCTAAAGAACATTAGAAAAACCACAAGAGGCCAATCCAATCTATTCTGTCCATTATCCTATATAGTTAAAAACGCTCAGAATTAAAGGATCACTGAATATATATTTACATTTATTTATTATTAACCTAGTACGGGTGTCTCACTCCTTCCTCACTAGTTTAATCTCTAAATAATGTATCATCATCCAGCTTTATGACCAATGACTACTAATAATTAATATGTAAAGAAAAAGCTGTTCTGTGTACGTCTACATACCCCACAAAGACCAGGAGGCCTGCTTTTCTACGTACTTCCATAAATCACCTTTCTATCCACCATAAGATACTTCGTGTCTGGTGTGCGGATTCTCACCAGCCTCATTCCACTGTTGCCAAAATTAACCTCAAACTAGAGAGTCCCATCAGACCTTCCCCGACACCACAAGACATTAGAGAAGTAGAGGAAAGTACCATCATTTTTAAAAACAGCTTTCGGACCTGGCTTGAAAGCAAGTTTATTTTATATTTGTGTTACATTTTTTCATGTCCAATAAACATGTGGGCTTAATTTTAGGAGAAATATTGTTTAAAATTGCAAATTAGTTATTTAGGATTGTGTTGAAATATCCAAGCAATATCTTGCTACTAGCATCTAATAGAAATGTATATTAGTTTAACCTTCAGCTAAAACATTATATTTATTTTATGATTGGACAGGTAAATCATAAACATGATTCTATACTTGTTGTTGAATATCTTTCCAGGATGTGAATCATTGAGCAGGAATATCCCTGAATTACATCAGTTTTCCTTACACTCTCTACAACGTGTGCCGGAAGATCTCTGTGTTACCCAGTGTTATCAAGGAGTGAACTTTGTTAGCACAGGTGAACTTAGCAAAAGTCTAATGAAACCTATGAAAATGATTGACTATGACTCAGGCACATTAGAAGAAGGAAATTTAACGGACCCAGCTATATACAAACTAAATAAAGGAGAAGAAGATGTTAAGGACCCTTACATTGATGATGTTCACGCACAAGAAATTGTAGAAAATTTGAATACTTCTTTAATGAAGTATAACTACAGTGAATATAATGGTAATTTTTATAGTAAGTCTGATTACGTAATTGACCAAAAGACCAACACAATAATGAGGCTCTATAACTGTGCTTATTGTCCAAAATGCTTTACTCGTAATACAGATCTTGTTAGACACCAGAATAGTCACAATACACAGAAAATATGGACTTGTACTGAATGTGGGAAACATTTCTCTTATAAATCTCAACTTGTAACCCATCAGAGAATTCACACAGGGGAACGTCCATTTGTTTGTCCTGAATGTGACCGATCATTTAGCAAGAACTCCCATCTACTTGTACATCAGAAAATCCACAAAGGTGAGAAACCCTTCCCGTGCACGGAGTGTGGAAAATATTACCTTAGTCGATCAAGTCTGATATCACACCAGAGACTGCACACTGGTGAGAAGCCATTCTCTTGCTCTGAGTGTGGAAGATGTTTTACCCAAAAATTAGAGCTTGTTAGACACAAGAGGATTCACACAGGGGAAAAACCATTTACATGCTCTGAATGTATGAAATGTTTTAGCCAGAAATCAGCACTTGTTAGGCACAGCAGAATTCATACAGGAGAAAGACCATTCACTTGCTCTGAATGTGAGAAGTGTTTTACCAATAACTCTGCTCTCGTTAGACATCAGAAAATACACACTGGTGAAAAACCTTTTGTCTGCTTTGATTGTGGAAAAAGCTTTATAAACAACTCAAATCTTATTATACATAAAAGGACCCACACCAGAGAAAAGCCATATTTATGTTCCTATTGTGGGATGTCTTTTAGTCAGAATTCAGCTCTAATCAGACATCATCACAGAATCCATAAAATAGAAATATTTGTATGTTCCGAATATGAAAACCATTTTATAAATAAAGAGGGAAGAGAGGAGAGCAAAACATGTCCAGATAGTATAGTAAAAGAGAACTTGTCCACTAATTTATGATATAAAATACTTAAAAATGGTAAAAAAAAGTCTAGCATGTTTTCTCTAAGTAGAGACTTCTTCAGGGTTTTAAGGGAATTTTAGCAGCTTACTTAATTTGCTGTCATATTTTGATTATATTTATTTTTTAATTATCAGTTTTGTTTAAAATAAGTTGTATATCTATGTCCTAAATGTGCAGAATCTGATAAAATAAAATATCAGTTATAATTATACTTTATTTTATTCAAGTCATTCTAAATGTACAAATATGTTTTGTTTCTTCTTTTCCTCTTAGAAAATGTATACTTATTTAATTTAAAAAAACAAGTTGCCACCAAGAGAAATTACATTCTTGTATTAAGTATATAATCATGTATTGGATAATCCCGGTATAAGAATAACTGCAACTGGACTACACAGTATGCTTCTCTAAAAATGAAAACCAGTGATTACCAACCCTCTCGTCAAGGACTCCCAGACAGGTTATGACCCAAATAAGTTACTGAAAAATACATAATAATCACAAAAACACGATTGTCGCTATTACTAATAAAATTAAAAACTGCATTTGGTGAACTGTGCAGATGTTAATATGGAAAGTGCAATGTACAAGATGACATCAATACTTATATAAGTCCCGCAACACCAATTTTAAAACAGCCTCTTTTAAGTAAATCAAAGACTACAACCGATAATGCATTTATTTACATCAAAGCCCAAGAATAGAACTGGAATGGAAGAAAACAGAATGATGTCATTTTAGGGCTATTGGGTTCCTATCTTCCCCCTTTGTAATGGTCTTCTGGATTTTTAGATTTCTTATATGGCCGTTTGGACAATAAAATATGTATTTTATGTATAGTTTTCTATATTAATTTCCTATATCTTATGCAATCAAATTTATTTTTACGTTATGTTTTTGTATGATTTTGTTCCTTCTAAACTTCTCTTTTTTATTCTGATTTTAGCATTTCATGTCTTAGATCTGTTCATATTTGTATCAACTTCCTTAACTTAATATATTGCTTCAAAGTTTCTTTGATCTTTTGATTTCTTAGGCTATAAATTATTGGATTTAAAAATGGCGTCCCCACTGTATATAGCAGGGAAAGTGCTTTGTTAAGGTTCAGTGTTTGCTCTCCAGATGGAACTCCATAAATAGTAAATAGGGTTCCATAATATGTACACACCACTGTCAAGTGGGAGCTGCAGGTGGAGAAGGCCTTCTGTCTTCCAGTGGTTGAAGGAATCTTAAGGATAGCAAATAAAATACATAAATAACTCACAACTACACAATTAAATAAGATAAAAATTATTGGTGCGGCAAGCAGAAAGTTTGTTATTTCAACGACACGAGTGTCTGAGCATGAAAGTTCAAGGAGAGGAGAAAAATCACAGAAGAAATGGTCAATGATGTTGGGGCCACAGAATTTTAAAGTGCAGACAAGTAAAACAATAGTTAATGTTATTATAAAACCAAGGAACCAGGACCAGGTCACAAGGTGCAGACAGAACCTGAAATCCATGATGGAGATATAATGCAATGGGTTACAGATGGCCAGATATCGGTCATAGGACATCACAGTCAGAAGAAAGCACTCAGTGGTGGCTGATAGACCATAAAAGTAAAGTTGGGAGAAACAGCCTTTAAAAGATATTGTTCCTTGTTCTATCACTATGATATGCAAGAGGTTTGGGACAATATTTGTTGTGAACAGGATATCAGAGACGGACAGGTGGCAAAGGAAAAAGTACATAGGAGAATGGAGCTTCTTAGAAGATGACACCAAAATGACGAGGAAAACGTTTCCCACTAAAGTCAATATGTAAATCACAAGGAGCAGACAGAAGAGGAGGATTTTGAAGCTCTGAATGTTCCCAAACCCAAGAAGGACAAATTCTGTTACTGTTGTTAGGTTCTCACCGTATGTTTCCTATTGATAAAACATAAAACAATTATTATAGCAGAAATATTTATAGAACACTGTATATATTATATAAAGTGTAGACAGCACATTTCAGCATCTGTTGTTCACTTTCCGGCATTGACAATTGATACAGGAAAACTATAAAGCTGGTGGGGTGGTTGTGCAACCGAAAATGGAACCACAAGACTAAGGCAAAATTTATAAACCACTCCTTTGAACTGAAGTTAAGTTCAGGTTGGCAGTAGAAGGGTAGTCAGTTAGTGGATCATCTGGTTGATCTATATTTTAATCAGGGGGTCAAGGCAAGTGACAATTGGAATAGTGAAGATCACTGGCAATGACTTAGGACAGGTAGGAGACGACATAAATGACCACGGCCACAATGCAGGGTCATATAGAGAAATTAATCAGGAATCGCAGAAGATCAAAAGAAGATGCAAGAGCACTTAGGAGTAAAACCTCATGGTGTCACTGTTGTATTGGAATGAAACCATTAAACATTGATTTTATCCAGCTACAAAATCCAGATAGTTGCTGGGGAATGATGCGAAAGACAAACAATCAATATGTAGCCCAAGACATAAAACTGTATAAACATCTGTGATTCAGAGTTCCGGAGAAGAAGCTTGCTTGTGCCAAGTTAGTAGTCATTAGAGTCACCCTAGAGATGGGATTAACCCATATAGGAAGGGTAACATATTGACAGATCAGTTGGATATAATGTCATAGCATGGTATTATGGTATTTTAATAACATTTTCTACAAATGGACAGCATTTAATATGTAAAACATGGAACTTATAACTATTCTTATCTGGTAATATTTATTTAATTTTACTTTTACTATAATATTGCATAAGGTTCACCTTCAGTTTATTTTCTATATAGCATATTCATTTATAGCATATAGATCAATGTTTAGATCTCTTTAGAAACCGTTATGTCCAGTTTGAGGTGCTTTCACTCTTTGGGCAGACCATAGTAATTTTTTTTTAGGGTATGTACTTTCAACAGGGTCTCCAACAGGTACAGTGGGGGGGAAAAAGTATTTGATCCCCTGCTGATTTTGAACGTTTGTCCACTGGCAAAGAAATGATCAGTCTACAATTTTAATGGTCAGTGTATTTTAACAGTGAGAGACAGAATAACAAAACAAAAAAACAAGAAAAACACATGTCAAAAAAGTTATAAATTGATTTGCAGGTCAATGAGGGAAATTGCCTTTCTTAGCTTTGTTGTCCTTCTCTGTACTTTTCCCAGCTCCAAAATTTCCTTTTTATGTAGTTGTGCCCAAACTTGTACTCCATATTCCAAATTAGGGCTTACCTAATACCCTTCTTAATACATGCTAATATTGTACTTGCTTTTGCAGATGCTGCTTGGCATTGAGCACTGTTAGCTAGGCGGTTGTCCACAAGTACTCCCAAATCCCTTTCAATATCTGATACCCCTAGATTTGCTCCATTAAGATTATAAATTGCATGGCTATTTTTCCTTCCCAGATGCATAGCTTTTGCATACATTTATTCATATTAAATCTCATCTGCTTCTTAGATGCCCATTCCTCTTATTTATACAAATCCCTTTGGAGGGAAAGTACATCATTTTCTGATTTAATTACCTTGCACAACTTTGTGTCATCAGCAAAAATGGAGACACCACACTCCAATCCCACTTCCAAGTCATTAATAAATATGTTGAAAAGGAGGGCCTTATACCTAATACTGAACCCTGATGAACCCCACTTACCACATTAGTCCAGTCGGAGTATGTTCCATTTAAAACAACCCCTTGCTTCCTGTCTTTTAGCCAGCTCTCAATCCATAAGCAAATATTTATGGCAATTCCTGTATCCCTTAGTTTGCTCAATAGTCTCCCATGTGGCACTGTATCAAAAGCCTTTGCAAAATCCAAATAGACTACATCCACTGAGTTGCCTTGATCCAACTTCCTGCTAACCTCCTCATAGAAACTAATTAGTTTTGTTTGACATGACCTATCCTTCATAAATCCATGTTGGCTCCTACTTATAATCCTGTTTGAATAGACATATTCCTGTATATTATCCCTTATTAACCCTTCTAAAAGCCTTCCCACTACCGAAATGAGACTCACTGGTCTATAATTCCCCGGATTTGCTCTTGCTCCCTACTTAAATATAGGTATCACCTCTGCCTTTCTCCTGTCATCTGGTAGAGACCCTGTGTTGAGTGAATCCTGAAAAATTAGATATAAAGATTTGGCTATTACAGAACCCAGTTCCCTCAGTACCCATGGATGTTTTCCATCAAGACCTGTGGCTTTATTAACATTTATTGTTTCAAACCTCTTTTGGATTTCTTCCTGCGATAACCAGTTATTTAGTGATGGTAGTGTAGCCCCATTATGTTGCCGTGTCCCAACCACTGGTACTTCCCTTGTATATACTGAAGAAAGTAACCTATTTAGCTCATCTGCCTTTTCCTGGTCCCTAATTATCAGACGGCCTGTGTCACATTATAATGTTCCTATAGCTTCCTTCCTGGCCTTCTTCCCATTAATATATTTTAAAAATATTTTAGGGTTAGTTTTACTCTCCTTTGCAACTAACTTTTCATTTTCGATTTAGCCAGTCTAATAGCCCTTTTTCTGCCTTGGTGATTTCCTTGTACTCCCGTAAAGCAGTCTCTGCCCCCTCTTGTTTCTATAATTTAAACACTTGTTTTTTACTCTTCATCTTCACCGTCAATTTATTGCTAAGCCACATTGGATGTGATGTACTCCTTCTACTTTTATTCCCACATGGTATATGGTGATAAGCATGTATCTTTAGTAAGGATTTGAATCTTTAGTAAGGATTTGAATGATGTCTATTTATGATCAATATTTTTACCTGTCAGTTCTCTGTCCCAGTCTATACTTTGTATTGCTGCCCTTAGACCGTTAAAATCTGCCCTTTTAAAATGAAGAGTCTTTGTTAGCCCCTTACAGTTATGTTTTTTTTTATTCAATCTCATATGAGACTGTATTGTGATCACTGTTTCCCAAAGGTTGCCCTATTTCCACATTTGATACTATATCAATATTATTTGTGATAACTAAATCTAAGATAACCTAATTTCTAGTAGGCTCTTGTATAACCTGTGCCGGATAATGATCCCTGAGTGTACTCAAGAACCTGCTCCCCTTAGCTGAACTGCGGGTCTCATTTATCCAGTTTATTTCAGGGTAATTAAAATCTCCCATTATTAGAACTTGTCCATGCTTAGCTGCATTTCCAATCTGTAACAATAATTGCATTTCCTCACTTTCAATTATATTTGGGGGTTTATAGCATATTACTATATATACTAATATTCTTTTAGAATTTGCTCCTCCACTATTTAACTCTATCCACAAACATTCAACATTACCGCTAGTTCCAGCATAAATATCTTCTCTGACTATAGCCTTAAATTTAGGCTTAACATACAGACAAATCCCTCCTCCTCTTTTACCATTGCCTCTATCTTTCCTATATAGGTTATAACCATCCAGATTAACAGTCCAGTCATGCAATTCATCCCACCATGTTTCAGTAATGCCTATTATATCTCATTTCTCATTAACTGCTAATATTTCTAACTCTCCCATTTCTCCTGGCAAGCTTCTGGCATTAGCAAGCATACACCTTATGTTATGAGTCTGTAGTTCTGAAGTGCCTGTCACTGTACTTGAGCAGTACCTCCCTATTGACTATACTAACCCTCCCCATCTCCTCCCCCATGACTAGTTAATAAGTTCCTTACCCCCTCTACACTTACTACCCCATTACTTCTATCTCGTCCCTTCCCTTACAGGAATTCCTCTAGGTTGTGGATATTGTGGGTTAACTCTCAGTGCGCAGCCTGCATAGTTATCCAAGTAATGGCCAGTCATCATGATATGTTTGTGTGTCAGGAACACAGAGAAGCAATACTACCCCCAGTGGTTAGGAGCAAAGTAGATGGTAGAGTCCATAATAACCATTCCAATTATTATTTTCCCTCAGAATGAAAAACACACCTCAAATTATGTATGTTTATCTGAAAACAATATTTATTGATGATACAATATTTATCTACATTCAGTCCCAGCATGTCCCACCATCACACCTCCCCCTAGGGAGGCGGTCAGCACCAGGCCCATATTAGAAATTCCTTCCCACTCTGTGTACCTGGCAGGGGGTCTTTTGATGTCTGTTTGTCCAGGAAAAGGAACAATTCACACCTTGTAGTTAGGACTTATCATTCTTCTGTCAGGAAGCCTTCACCGCAGAGAGGGTAATATTGTCAACACTTGTTTGCAGACAAGGTTTCTAGGTATCCCCCCCCCCCCCCCCACTACTCTGCTGGACAACTTCTGCCCCTCAAAACAGATAATCCCGTAACTGTGCTCCCTTCACACCAGGGACCCTGGTAATAGACTCCATTACACTCCCTGGGAAAACAGGAGCATTTCAATACCCAGCATGCCTGAGTACCATCTTTACATCAATACGTTTACACAATAATTCCTGCATCTAAAGGCCACAAACACTGCCCTGTATAATACACAAACATGATAACTATGATTAACCCCAAAAGTCCAGTGGTGGGCCCTTCTGTGCATAACAACTTCTTCAACCGCTCTAGTGTGGCCTAGGAAATGATGCTGTTTGATTACTTCCTAGCCACGCTGATCTCACTTATGTGAGGGATGGGGTTGGTGGTACCCCACATTCAACACAGTCTCCCAAATTCCAGCAAGAACACAATTTTGGGAATTTCCACCATGGCTCAATTGCCATCTCACCACCCCTTGGCCATGGTGACTGCCCCCTCTCTCCTTGTCACGGGTCACGGGCTAACACCTTACTGGGAGTCCAAGGTAGCAGGTACTTGCAATAATCCCTTCCCAGGGTAACCCTCCCCAGTTGGAGCAGTGAAATATCCTGGCCTGCTGAATCCAAGGCTGTGCCAGGTACCAGGGGCCAAAATATATGTAATTGTATTCCCCTGTCTGGTATAGGTAGCCACATTCTCTGTGGAACATGTATGAACTGCTGGACCAACTGATCCAGGGTCTATACCTCTGTGACAGGTTGCCTCTCTGGAAGCTCAGATTAAAGAACTGGTGAGGAGAATTGCAGCACTT
This sequence comes from Discoglossus pictus, assembly GCA_027410445.1. NCBI lineage: Eukaryota > Metazoa > Chordata > Amphibia > Anura > Alytidae > Discoglossus > Discoglossus pictus. The sequence continues at coordinate 3,549,102 of CM050175.1, read as the reverse complement.
AGTGATATTGATCCAATGGAAAGGGAGTTGGTGCTCACTGAGCACTGTTTAGCTGGGCCAAGCATGGAGGGTGGAGGTGGGGCTAGAGAGGATGTCCAGGTAGGTAGCTGGGTTACAGTTACAAGGGGAAGCAGGGGGAACATGAGCAGGAGGCAGGCCAATATTGAGTTGGCAAGCAGCAACAGATTTGACAGATCGAGTGAAACTGTTGGGGATGTCCATTCAGGAATGGCAATGCCGGATAGAGCTGTTCCCTGTAACACCCGGGGGAACAGTTCTACTGGAGGAGTGGGAGGGCAGAATAGGCAGAGAAACAGACAGGTTTTTGGTGATGGAGTACTCTATTATTAGGAAGGGTGATTTGTCACCCAGATCCCAGCAATCGAACAGTTTGCTGTCTACCGGGTGCTCGGGTTCGTCATGTTGTGGATCGGATAGATAAATTATTGGGAGGGGCTGGAAATGAACCGGCGGTCTTGGTACATATTGGTACCAGTGACAAAGTTAGTGGAAGATGGAGTGTCCTAAAGAAGGATTTTAGAGAATTCGGGAATAAGCTTAAGGGAAGGACCTCCAAGGTAGTATTTTCTGAGATACAACCAGTGGCACCTGCTAGCACAGGGAGGCAGAAGGAGCTTAGGGAGGTTAATGCGTGGCTAAAAAAGTGGTGCACTAAGGAGGGGTTTGGGCTTTTAGAGCACTGGGCTGACTTCTCACTTGGGTACAATCTCTATAGCAGGGATGGATTGCACCTTAATGACGAGGGAGCGTGTGTGCTAGAGGAAAGTATGGTAGAAAGGCTGGGGGAGTTTTTAATCTAATACTGTATGTGGGGGGAGGGACTAGATAGAAGTAATGGCATCAAATGTGTGTTCCAAGTAATTCTGGATCCTATAAGTCTATGTCCCCTCCCCCTTTACATTAGCCTGCTGTTTGATATACTTAAGTATATCTTTTATTACACTGATTGTATATATTTTTCATTCACTCTTTTTTTCCCCCCTTCTCCTCCTCCCTCCTTCCCCCCTTATGATCATCCTCCTCACTTCCCCCTCTCTCCTTACTTGTAATCAGATGAGCTGCCTGCTCACATATACCCACGCAGCCTGTCTTCCTGCAGTGTAGTGACTGCATATGCTAATGACGTGATGTCACAAGCTCTTCACATCATTAGCATATACCGGTCACATCACTGCAACCTGTATATTCCCGGGTTCCCCTAAGAGGTGTTTGCTGGGAGGTTGAACACAAAAGGCATGGCCTAAAGGGAGAAAATTGAGGTGCACACTGGTAGCAGCAGTGGGATCTCTGCAGCAGTAACCAGCAGCAGCCTGGAAATGGATCCATTATCGCAGAGGGGGCAGGGGAGTATCTACAGGTGTTGCAGAGACAAGGGAGCTAACCCACCAGAGAGTACAGCAGAGTTCCAACAGGATGGCCACACAATACTGTGGGAATGGCTCTTCCAAGTCAATGGAGGCATGTCTGGGCTTGTGGCCAGGGCATGAGCGATTGGACTGGCTGGTGCACATGGTATGGAGAGAAATTATACTACAAGATAAATATGGCGTCTGGGCAGGGCCTGGTGGTACTCTCAGCAAGGAGTCTTATTTTCCAATAAAGCTGATGGAAGGGCTTTGGGAGATTGTACATGGTGACCCAGAATGTGGCCTTGTGACTTATATAAGACAGTTGATTAAATGCTGTCAAATACTGGGGATGGAGCCCTTGTCCGATGAGCCTTTGATCCAGCAGGAGTTATTACTAGAGGCAGAGTATATGGATCTTCTGGATAAGGCTATCTGACAATAGAGAAGCCCTTTCAATAAATGGCTTGAATGTGCCCAACCTCGTCTGATCTCGGAAGTTAAGTAAGGTCAGGCCTGGTCAGTACCAGGATGGGAGACCTCATGGAAATACCAGGTGATTTTGACTTCTTTTTACATTCATTTTAAATTCATTCATTTTAAAGAGACCTCTTGTATGTTTTAAATCTTACCTGACAATAGAGAAGCCCTTTCAATCCCTATCGACATACTGGCTTGAATGTGCCTGATCTCGTCTGATCTGGGAAGCTTAAGCAAAGTCAGGCCTGTTCAGTACTAGAATGGGAGACCTCATGGGAATACCAGGTGCTGTAGGCTTCTTTTTACATCCATTTTCAATTCATTCATTTTAAAGAAACCTCTTGTATGTTTTAAATCTTACCTGACAATAGAGAAGCCCTTTAAATGCCTACAGCCATACTGGCTTCAATGGCCCAATCCCATCTGATCTTGGAAGCTATGCAAGGTCAGGTCTGGTCACTACCATTATTTGAGACCTCATGCGAATACCAGGTGCTATAGGCTTCTTTTTACATTCATTTACATTCATTCATTTTAAAGAGACATCTTGTATGTTTTAAATATTACCTGAATATAGAGAAGCCCTTTCCATGCCTACGGCGATACTGGCTTGAATGTGCCCTATCTCATCTCATCACAGAAACTAAGCAAGGTCAGGCCTGGTCAGTACTGAGATGGGAGACCTCATGGAAATACCAGGTGCTGTAGGCTTCATTTAAAATTCATTCATTTTAAAGAGACCTTTTGTATGTTTTAAATCTTACCTGACAATAGAGATGCTGTTTCCATGCCTCTGGCCATACTGGCTTGAATGCGCCTGATCCAAAAAGCTAAGCAAGCTCAGGCCTGGTCAGTACCAGGATGGGAGACCTCATGGAAATACCAGGTGCTGTAGGCTTCTTTTTACATTCATTTTAAATTCATTCATTTTAAAAAGACCTCTTGTATGTTTTAAATCTTACCTCACGATAGAGAAACCCTTTTAATCCCTACGGCCATACTGGCTTGAATGCGCTCGACCCCTTCGGATCTTGGAAGCTAAGCAAGATCAGTCCTCATCAGTACCAAGATTGGAGACCTCATGGGAATACAAGGTGCTATAGGCTTCGTTTTACATTCATTTAGATTCATTCATTTCAAAGAGACCTCTTGTATGTTTTAAATCTTACCTGACAATAGAGAAGCCCTCTAAATGCCTACGGCCATACTGGCTTGAATGCAACCGATCCTGTCTAATCTCGGAAACTAAGCAAGGTCAGGCCTGGTCAGTACCAGGTTGGGGAGACTTCATGGGAATACCAGGTGCTGTAGGCTTCTTTTTACATTCATTTTAAAAGTATTCATTTTATAGAGACCTCGTATTTTATAAATCTTGCCTAACAATAGAGAAGCCCTTACAATGCCTACGGCCATACTGGCTTGACTGTGCCTGATCCCGTCTGATCTTGGAAGCTAAGCAAGGTCAATACCAGGATGGGAGTCCTCATGGGAATACCAGGTGATTTTGACTTCTTTTTACATTCATATTAAATTCTTTCATTTTAAAGAGACCTCTTGTATGTTTAAAATTTTACCTGACAATAGAGAAGCCCTTTCAATACCTAGAGCCAAACTGGCTTAAATGTGCCCGATCCAATCTGATCTAAGAAGCGAAGCAATGTCAGGCCTGGCGAAGGTTTGGTCAATACCATGATGGGATGCCTTATGGGAATACCAGGTGCTGTAGGCTTCTTTTTACATTCATTTTAAATGTATTCATTTTATAGAGACCTTGTATTTTATAAATCTTACCTAACAATAGAGAAGCCCTTACAATGCCTACGGCCATACTGGCTTGACTGCGCCTGATCCCGTCTGATCTTGGAAGCTAAGCAAGGTCAATACCAGGATGGGAGACCTCATGGGAATACCAGGTGCTGTAAGCTTCTTTTTACATTCATTCATTTCAAAGAGACCTCTTGTATGTTTTAGATATTATAAATTATGAGTTCCCAGATGCACTGGATCTACTATGTCTAAACCCAGTACACTATAAGAACGCCCAAGACTCTATTTAGAATTTTGTAGCAACCAATTACAGAAAAAACTAAAAATCTTTATTGTAGAAAAAACAATGTAAACTTAGTGTATGTACAATAGTATGTGTGTAATAAAAGATTTACTAATAGGTATATCAAGTAGCAGGCTGATTAGTGGGGGTTAAGGCTATACAAAGTGCCCCTTGGTAGTAATGTAGATGCCCCACAAGAAATGTGATAATATAAATTGAACCAGCACCTGTCCAATTGAAAAGACAGATGGCGGCTATCAGTTGCTGTTATTACTAGAAAGGTGGATCTCTATGTTTTCCTTAAGGAAAAGAAATGACCAGAGCACTCACAATCCCATGCGCTAAAGTAAGATCTTACTGGGTCAACATAGAGATTAAATCCACAAGTAGGATAGACTAGTAATTTTGATAGACAGCACAATGCTGTAATCAAAAAAGCTCCACTGTTCCAAAGTTAATAGGCTAGCTGCACTGAATAATACATCTTGTGGGACAAGGTGTACTAGGAAATAAGAAATTATACTATTACCTATAAGTAATGAAGGAATAGGTGTGGTACACCCCAATGGGAATGCCTACCCCCAAAAGCCTGCTACTCTGTTCCCGACGCGCGTTTCCCCGTCGTTAGTGTTGCGGATTCATCAGGGGATCTATCATTCAACAGAAATCGAGGGTTTTTAAAGGGTCCTGCGATTCGCGGGACGCGATGACGTCACCACACTTACATTCACGCCACGACGTCATCGCGTACCACGTGATCTCGTTTCTCGCGAGACCAACAGGTGAGGATCGAAATCGCGTTAATCGCGAGATTTCGGGGTAATGTTGCCTCTACAGCCAATAACTGTGTACCATGATCATGCCATACTCAATAGCCTTAAGGCTGCCAATTCATAGTATAATGATCTTAATACGATATTATTACTGAGCACCAAAAAATTTATAATTAATAATGGTGTTAGGGAGCCAAAAAGAAAGAATAATAAATGAAGGGGGAGGGAAATCCCAAATTTCCAACACATACGGACCCCAATCAGTAAACCACTCAGGTGAACTAATACAGTCAAAAGCATAGGACTGGTGGGTGAAATACAATAAAAGAAAGAAAGGGAAAGACCCCTTAAAGAGACGTAAAGGGACAGTAGAAACTAGCTAGATAAAAACAAAGGAAAATATTAACCCAAGTTCGTACTAAAACCCTAGTTTAACTCTGATATAAGTTTAGTAACCCAGATTAGACAAAATTGTGTGACCCAAGGAAGAAATACTCGGAGCTCCTAGAGGACGAATGAAATAAAGAATAGAAAGAGACTGAAATGTAAGACGGGAATGGAAACCCCTCTCCTAAAATGTAAAATCTGGTAATAAAAGAAGGTGACCAACTTTCCTGGAAAAAGTATTAACAAATAGTGGGAAGAAAAGACTATAGCTCAAATAAAAGGAGTGAAGGTGAATCCTTCATTGAGGCCATTAGGTGTTAATGTTTTTAAATGAAAGATCCACCAAGCTTCTCGTTGGAGTAATTTGATTTTCATATTTCCCCTTCTGGGGGAGGTGTTAATTTTTTCGATACCCATACATTTTAGACACATTACATTTCCGTCATGGATGGAATTTACATGTCTTGCAACTGCCACGTCCTGCTTATTAATTATACTGTTAACGTGTTCAAGAACTCGACGTCGGAGTTGACGCGTAGTTTTTCCTACGCATTGTAGGCCACATCTACATGAGATGAGGTAAACCACTGAAGTTGTTTTGCAGTTAATATGGTCTCGAACTGAGAATTCCTTCTGGCTAAAAAAGCTGGTAAATTTAGCTGTGGTACAAATATGTAGACAGGCCTTGCATTTTCCACAGGGCTTGGATCCAGCTGTCTGTTCTTGGAGCCACTCACAGCCTGTATTTTTCTGTGCTTCAAAATGGCTATGAACTAATTTGTCCCTGAGGCTTGGTGCTCGTCGATACGTAATTGACGCTACGTCTGATAGTCTTGACTTTAATTCCTTGTCGGCCAAAAGGACATGCCAATGGTTTTGTAATATAGAGCGGATGTTGTCCCCAAATTTATTGTACGTGCCAATAATTTTTTTCCCACAAATAATTTCAATCTTTTTGAGTGGGTTAAAGATATCCATCTCTTTGCCCGTAAACTAGAAATCATGAAACACCATAAGAAGTCAACTGATGCTGAACTAGATTCCTTGAAACTGAGTGTCTCTGAAGAACTAGCACTAAGGGAGATGATGATTGATTGGGATCAATATCTTGATGTTCCCTCCCCCGGTGAAGGACCTTATACAAATCTCAAACCCAAAAGCAGATTTACACCAAATTTTAGTATTTCTCCTGAAGTTCAAGAATTCGTTAAATTGGTAACAAAAGATTTGGAAACTTTAGCAAATAACCATACAAAGGAAACCAATTTGACAACAACAGAATTGCGATCCTTAACCCAACTACAAAAGAACAACCAGATAGTAGTTAAACCCTCAGACAAAGGAGGGAATACGGTCATCCTGCGACAAACTGATTATCATCAAGAAAATTTACGTTTATTAAACGATAGGAGTACATATCAAAGATTAACAACTGACCCTACAGTGGTGTTTAAAAAGGAACTCAATGTGATATTGACGGAGGGCCTTTGGAATAATATCATCTCAAGACAAGAGTACAACTATCTGTTCAACAAACATCCCACCATTCCCACATTTTATTCATTGCCGAAGGTCCACAAAAACCTGAAAACTCCTCCGGGACGTCCAATTGTTTCTAGCAAAAACAGCCTATCAGAACATGCAAGCACATACATTGATCAAATTTTAAGACCGTTTGTGGCAACACTGGCATCGTATGCCCAAGATACCAAAAGTGTCTTAAAAAGGCTGTATAATCTACGATTAGATGCTGAATCTCTACTTGTCTGTTTGGATGTCGAAGGCTTATATACTTCAATTCCACATGAAGTAGGTGTCCAAGCAGTAAGGAAATTTCTACAAACCCGTGGCTTACAACATTTGAAACACAGTGAGTTTGTTTTAAAGCTATTAGAATGTGTATTATCAAAGAATTACTTTATGTACAATAATAGCTTTTACAAACAAGTTAAGGGGACAGCCATGGGCACACCCTGTGCCCCCTCTTATGCCAATTTACATCTCGGCTTATGGGAAGAAACTATTGTCTTTGGAGAAGACCTGGCCAAATATACAGATCACGTTGGCCTCTGGATCCGCTATATTGATGACGTATTTATGACTTGGAATGGGAGTAGATCTAGCCTTATGAACTTTATCTCCATACTTAACGTAAACTCCATAGGTCTAAAACTAACATATACCATCAACACGAACCAGATCAAATTCTTGGATCTGTTAATCTCTAAGACAGAGAACAATTCTATCACGACGATAACACACCGAAAAGACACTGCGTCAAATAGTTTATTACTAGCATCCAGCCACCACCCGCAACATCTGATTAGGAGCATCCCATTCTGTCAGTATTTGAGAATACGCCGCAACTGTACAACAGAATTGGACTTTGAGAAACAAGCCAAAGATCTCTATAATCGATGTAAACAAAGAGAATATTCTCATAATGTTCTGAAAAAAGCTTATGCCAAAGCAAAACAAGGTTCTCAGGCTGATCTGCTGTACAACTCTACAGTGCCGAAGTCTACTGAGCAACAACCAGTTAGAATTATTGGCACGTACAATACATTTGGGGACAACATCCGCTCTATATTACAAAACCATTGGCATGTCCTTTTGGCCGACAAGGAATTAAAGTCAAGACTATCAGACATAGCGTCAATTACATATCGACGAGCACCAATCCTCAGGGACAAATTAGTTCATAGCCATTTTGAAGCACAGAAAAATACAGGCTGTGAGTGGCTCCAAGAACAGACAGCTAGATCCAAGCCCTGTGGGAAATGCAAAGCCTGTCTACATATTTGTACCACAACTAAATTTACCAGCTTCTTTAGCCAGAAGGAATTCTCAGTTCGAGACCATATTAACTGCAAAACAACTTCAGTGGTTTACCTCATCTCATGTAGATGTGGCCTACAATAACTAGGAAAAACTATGCGTCAACTCCGACGTCGAGTTCTTGAACACGTTAACAGTATAATTAATAAGCAGGACGTGGCAGTTGCAAGACACGTAAATTCCATCCATGACGGAAATGTAATGTGTCTAAAATTTATGGGTATTGAAAAAATTAACACCTCCCCCTGAAGGGGAAATATGGAAATCAAATTACTCCAACGAGAAGCTTGGTGGATCTTTCATTTAAAAACATTAACACCTAATGGCCTCAACAAAGGATTCACCTTCACTCCTTTTATTTGAGCTATAGTCTTTTCTTCCCACTATTTGTTAATACTTTTTCCAGGAAAGTTGGTCACCTTCTTTTATTACCAGATTTTACATTTTAGGAGCAGGTTATCATTCCCCTCTTACATTTCAGTATCTTTCTATTCTTTATTTCTCTCGTCCTCTAGGAGCTCCGAGTATTTCTTCCTTGGGTCACACAATTTTGTCTAATCTGGGTTTTTACTAAACTTATATCAGAGTTAAACTAGGGTTTTAGTACGAACTTGGGTTCATATTTTCCTTTGTTCCTATCTAGCTAGTTTCTACTGTCCCTTTACTCACTTTATGTCTCTTTAAGGGGTCTTTCCCTTTCTTTATTTTATTGTATTTAACCCACCAGTCCAAGGCTTTTGACTGTATTAGTTCACCTGAGTAGTTTACTGATTGGGGTCCGTATATGTTGGAAATTTGGGATTTCCCTCCCCCTTCATTTATTATTCTTTCTTTTTGGCTCCCTAACACCATTGTTAATTATACATTTTTTGGTGCTCAGTAATAATATCGTATTAAGAACATTATACTATGAATTGGCAGCCTTAAGGCTATTGAGTATGGCAAGATCATGGTAAACTGTTATTGGCTGTAGAGGCAACATTACCCCGAAATCTCGCGATTAACGCGATTTCGATCCTCACCTGTTGGTCTCGCAAGAAACGAGATCACGTGGTACGCGATGACGTCGTGGCGTGAACGTGAACGTGAGCGTGGTGACCTCATCATGTCCCGCGAATCGCGGGACCCTTTAAAAACCCTCGATTTCTGTTGAATGATAGATCCCCTGATGAATCCGTAACACTAACAACAGGGAAACGCACGACGGGAAGGGAGTAGCAGGCTTTTGGGGGTATGCATTCCCATTGGGGTGTACAACACCTATTCCTTCATTACTTAAAGGTAATAGTATAATTTCTTATTTCCTAGTACACCTTGTCCCACAAGATTTATTATTCAGTGCAGCTAGCCTATTAACTTTGGGACAGTGGAGCTTTTTTGATTACAGCACTGTGCTGTCTATCAAAATTACTAGTCTATCCTATTTTTGGATTTAATCTCTATGATGACCCAGTAAGATCTTACTTTAGCGCATGGGATTGTGAGTGCTCTGGTCATTTCTTTTCCCTAAGGAAAACATAGAGATCCACCTTTCTAGTAATAACAGCAACTGATAGCCGCCATCTGTTTTTTCAATTGGACAGGTGCTGGTTCAATTTATATTATCACATTTCTTGTGGGGCATCTACATTACTTCCAAGGGGCACTTTGTATAGCCTTAACCCCCACTAATCAGCCTGCTACTTGATATACCTATTAGTATATCTTTAATTACACACATACTATTGTACATACACTAAGTTCACATTGTTTTTTCTACAATAAAGATGTTTTGTTTTTTCTGTAATTGGTTGCTACAAAAGTCTTGGGCGTTCCTATAGTACACTGGGTTTAGACATAGTAGATCCAGTGCATCTGGGAACTCATAATTTATAATATTATTATTTACTCTATTTCATTTAGAGAGTTATTTTTCTGATAAGATGTTTTAAAAATTACCTGACAATAGAGAAGCCCTTTCAATCCCTATGGCTATACTGGCCTGAATGCGCCCGACCCCTTCGGATCTTGGAAGCTAAGCAACATCAGTTCTAGTCAGTACCAGGTTGGGAGATCTCATGGGTGTACTAGGAGCTGTACGCTTATTTTTACATTCTTTTTAAATTCATTCATTTTAAAGAGACCTCTTGTATGTTTTAAATCTTACCTGACAATAGAAAAGCCTTCTCAACGCCTACGGCCATACTGGCCTGAATGCGTCCAATCCCATCTGATCTTGGAAGCTGAGCAAGGTCAGGCCTGGTCAGTACCAAGATTGGGGACCTCATGGGCGTACCAGTTGCTGTAGGCTTCTTTTTACTTTCATTCATTTCAAAGAGACCTCTTGTATGTTTTAAATCTTACCTGACAATAGAGAAGCCCTTTAAATGCCTACGGCCATACTGGCTTGAATGCAACCGATCCTGTCTAATCTCGGAAACTAAGCAAGGTCAGGCCTGGTCAGTACCAGGTTGGGAGACTTCATGGGAATACCAGGTGCTGTAGGCTTCATTTTAAATTCATTCATTTTAAAGAGACCTCTTGTTTGTTTTAAATCTTACCTGACAAGAGAGAAGCCATTCCAATCCCTACGGACATCCTGGCTTGAATGCCCTTGATCCCATCTGACCTCGGAAGTTAAACAAAGCAAGGCCTGGTCAGCAAGGTCAGGCCTGGTCAGTACCGGGATGGGAGACATCATGGGTGTAGCAGGTCCTGTAGGCTTGTTTTTACATTTATTTTAAATTCATTCATTTTAAAGAGACCTCTTGTATGTTTTAAATCGTACCTGACAATAGAGAAGCTCTCTCAATGCCTATGGCCATACTGGGTTGAATATGCCCAACCTCGTCTGATCTTAGAAGTTAAGCAAAGTCAGGCCTGGTCAGTACCAGGACGGGAGACCTCATGGAAATACCAGGTGATTTTGACTTCTTTTTACATTCATTTTAAATTCATTCATTTTAAAGAGACCTCTTGTATGTTTTAAATCTTACCGGACAATAGAGAAGACCTCTGAATGCATACAGCCATACTGGCTTGAATGTGCTCAATCCCATCTGTTCTTGGAAGCTAAGCCATGGATGTTCTATGACCAGCAAGTGTGGGAAAACCTTGCCAGTCGGGCAGGAGTGAAGATCATGTGCCAGAGACCAAGGGAGCCCAGATAAGTTGTGCTTTGGCTGGGTCATATGGGGACTGTATGGACTTTGGTACCGCTGAGGACTTACCCTGTTGGTGCCCCCATAAAAATTCAATAGTCCAGGGAGGGGGTATTATGGACTGGTGGGAAGACTCTGATCCCAGGATCTTAAAAATGAGCAATGGCGCTCTAATGGAATAGCTTGACTTAGAGGAGGAAGAGCCACGCTCTATAGTTGGGGGACTAAGCCAGACTCGTTAGAAGCCCTGAAGAAGGGAACGCAAATTGGATTATTAGGCCAAGGGGAAGGCCTGGAGAAGATCCACCATCTCCCAGATTGGGCTGTGAGCCTAGCATGGTGCTCCAGCTGATAACAAATATCAGAAAGCCAGCTGCAGTTTAAGTGACAGACTAAGCATGCCCCTCCCATTGATTTTTCCCCTGAAGTTTGTACAAGAACATAATGACAAACATCTGCCCATCACACCCAGGATTTGGCCACGTGCAGGAGGAGGCCCAGACCCCGGATCCATGGGATTGTTTTACCCATTTTCACCAATGGAGTTTGGTAGCCATGTTTATGGGGAATTATGGAGACTACTGAGATAGTATCTCTGGAAAGGAGTCCTGTATTTGGATATGGAGCTCAGGTTTGGGTGGATGATTGCTTGCCCTCAGAGAACACTGATTGGGAAGTGTGGCTCTGGAGGGAGACCCAGAAGGCTGGTTGCAAGACCCTAGCCCAGTGAAATGTGCAGAATTGGGTAATTATGCTTAAGTTGTCTGGGACAAGGATGGTATGGAGACACATTTAAAAAACCTAAATCAATAAAAATCACAAGCCCCTTCCTCACCATTGTTACCAACATCCTCCTTCACTGAATTCCAGATACCAGGGGTCATCCTATAAGCTGACTTCAGATTTTATGACTCTTTTTGATCACACATTTGTTTTGTTTTAATTCCATTTAGATTCAGATATTAGAAAATAGATTATTGTAATTTAAATGTCTGTGTGAATTATCAGAACAAATAAAACCGTTTAAATACAGGAGTTTTCTTTGAAGCAAAACTAAAAATTAAAAATTAGGCAGCAAAAAATATCCACTATAATAGTTTTCAGTTGTGAGTAACGTGAGATGTGAGATGCGTTCTGCACAGGCTTTACTAACCAGCTGATTGCTTTAGAGCGTGTGGAGTCGCGCAACTGCGCATGAGTAAAGCAGCCGTGTTGGGTGACTGGGAGGGAGTTAGGTAACTGGGAGGGGGGGGGGGAGAGGAGGGAGAGAGAGAGGGGAGTCAGAGAGAGAAGGGAGAGATAGAGAGGAGGCATAGAGAGAGGGGAGAGAGGTGGAGAGAGCGGAGACAGAGAGAGAGGGGGAGGGAGAGAAACAGGGGGCAGTGAGAGGGAGAGAGAGAGAGAGGAGGCAGAGAGAGAGGGAGAGAGATATGGGAGCGATAGAGAGGAAGAAAGAGAGAGAAAGAGTGGAAGGGGGGGGAGAGAACGGAGAGAAAGAGAGAGCGGGCAGAGATAGGGAGGGGAGAGAGATAGAAGGCAGAGCAAGAGGGAGAGGGAAAGAGAGATAGGGCAGAGATAGGGATGGGGAGAGAGATAGAAGGCAGAATGAGAGGGGGCAGAGAGAGTGAGAGAGAGGTAGTGAGAAAGGGAGCAGAGAGAGAGGAGGAGGAGATATAGGGAGAGAAAGAGGTGGCCGAGAAAGAGGGGAAAAGAGAGAGGGAAAGAGAGAGAGGAGGCAGAGAGAGGGAGTGACAGAGGGAGAATTAGAAAAGGCAGGGGGAGGGAGAGAGGGTGCAGAGAAAAAGAAAGAGAGAGGGAGATAGAGGGAGGTAGAGAGAGGGGCAGAGAGCGAGGGGGATAGAGAGGGAGAGAGAAGGGGAAAGAGAGAGAGGGAGGGGAAGTTTTCTATTATTTTTGTCCACTCTGTACCCTTGCCCTCCATGGTCCCCTAGGATCTTCTAAACCTCCTAGCAAATTGTATATCTTCCCCTAAGGATACCATCTTCTTATTGAACCTTCAGGACCATCCATGACCCTCTGGTGGCAGGTGGGAGGACCTGGCTAATCCATCCACCTGATGTGCTGGTTACACTTCCCTAGTAGACACAAAATGGGCAAAATAGTCAAGAAGCAGGCAAACATAATGCACAAAATACAAAATAATATTTATTCATTGTTAGACCAACAATATAATGTTATTTGTGATATCCAATGAGATGATAATGTAAATGGAATCTCCAGATGCTTCTATTAATCAATCAATACACCATGAATCTTGTATACGTCAGGTATATATTATAGGAAACATGTTTTATTTTACAAGACATATTTATTGGACATAAATAATCCAGTGAATAGTTCCCACAAGTATATGTGTGTGTTCGTCCATCTTTCTCAATGAGGACCTCAACATCATATTGATAGGTTGACTGGGTTCTGTGCTTTCGAAAATGACTGAGTAGTCTAATCGAGCATGAAATATCCTATCACACATCTGTGATGTCATTGTCAGTGATGTGATAGCAGATCTGGACTTCCACAGCTCAAGCTTTGTTTAAGCCTCAGCAGTGCACCTCAACTCGGAGGTTTGGTAGCCCTTGGGAACAAAGCTGCGCCATTCTGGTCTGTTCAGTGATATGGTTTCCCAGGTGGTGGTGTTAATTTCCAGTGTCTACAACGAGGCATTCATTGTGTCCTTGAACTGCTTCTTTTGTCCTCCATGGGAGTGCTTTCCCTGAATGAATTCTCCATAGAAGAACTATTTGGGGATGTGCTCATCTGACGTTCAGACAACAGCCCAGCACATCTGGTCTGGGCTTTTATCAGTAGTGTGTGAACTCATAGCAGACTGTCTCTGGAAAGGACTTCCGTGTGTGGCACTTTGTCCTGCCATCTGATTCTCAGTACACATGCAAGGATATCTGTAAGGTCTAAAAGACTATATATAAACCCGCTCACTATTCAAATGAACATGGAGAAGAAACTTCAAATCTAGAATACTTAACCAATACAAAGGTTCAGTTATGGGATTGAGAAGGTACTGATGATTCAAAAGTCTATATCTGACCCGTTATGTCCTACAATACTTTATCTGAGCTGTGTAATGGACCATAAATGAAGATATAAACACATTCTAGTTGTATACATTGCCATAACCCATAGCTGCAGACTGAGACACTTATTTCCATGAACAAGTTCTATTTCTACATTTATGTGGGTAGATGTTCAGCCTGTAGCACCCATCCATTAACTACCAAGAGTTTATGTGAAAATGACTTGTGTGCATGGGAAATAAGTATATACTGATGTTATCATATATGTAATAACCTCACCATCGCTAAGCAGTGGTCATATTTATTAATTAAATAAGGTATTTAAAAATATGTAATACAAACAAGATGTGCACTAGTGACTTTGACATGGTAATATGTGACGTTCAAGATTACATCAATACGTACATACATAAGACTACAAATGACTGAACATGTATGTGCATTAATACCCAAGAGTAGAACTGGACATGAAATAAAAAATGATATCTTGTTGTAGTTAATGAGTCCCATTTTTACCCCTTTGTAATGGTATTCTCGGTTTTTAGATTTCTCATAGGACCCTTTGGACAATAAAGTATCGATTTTATGTATAGTTTTCTATAGCCATCTTCTATATTGTATGCAATTACCATTATTTATATGTTATGTTTATGTATTTTTGGGATCCTTTTAATTCTAATTTTATTGTTTCATGTCTTGGATCCCTTCACATATTTGGGATCAACTTCCTTAAAGTAATATATTGCTTGATACTTTCTTTAATTTTTTGATTTCTTAGGCTATAAATGATTGGATTTAAAAATGGCGTCCCCACTGTATATAGCAGGGAAAGTGCTTTGTTAAGGTTCAGTGATTGCTCTCCAGATGGAACTCCATAAATAGTAAATAGGGTTCCATAATATGTACACACCACTACCAAGTGGGAGCTGCAGGTGGAGAAGGCCTTCTGTCTTCCAGTGGTTGAAGGAATCTTAAGGATAGCGAGGAAGATACATAAATAACTCACAACTACACACTTAAATAGAAGAAGAGTTATTGGGGTGGCAAGCACAAGGTTTGTTATTTCAACGACAGTAGTGTCTGAGCATGAAAGTTTAAGGAGAGGAGAAAAATCACAGAAGAAATGGTCAATGATGTTGGGGCCGCAGAATTTTAAAGTGCAGACAAGTAAAACAATAGTTAATGTTACTACAAAACCAAGGAACCAGGACCAGGTCACAAGGTGCAGACACAACCTGAAATCCATGATGGAGATATAATGCAATGGGTTACAGATGGCCAGATATCGGTCATAGGACATCACAGTCAGAAGAAAGCACTCAGTGGTGGCTGATACACCATAAAAGTAAAGTTGGGAGAAACAGCCTTTAAAAGATATTGTTCCTTGTTCTATCACTATGATATGCAAGAGGTTTGGGACAATATTTGTTGTGAACAGGATATCAGAGACAGACAGGTGGCAAAGGAAAAAGTACATAGGAGAATGGAGCTTCTTAGAAGATGACACCAAAATGACGAGGAAAACGTTTCCCACTAAAGTCAATATGTAAATCACAAGGAGCAGACAGAAGAGGAGGATTTTGAAGCTCTGAATGTTCCCAAACCCAAGAAGGACAAATTCTGTTACTGTTGTTAGGTTCTCGCCATACCTTGCCTATTGATAAAACATAAAACTATTATTATAACAGAAACATTTATAGAGCACTGTATATATTATATAAAGTGTAAACAATACATTTCAGCTTCTGACAAGAAAATACATCTGTATTTTGCTTCCTAATATTAAAATGATGTATAAGAAGACTGTAAAGCTGGTGGGTGGTTGTGCAATAGAAAATGGAACCACAAGACTGGGGCAAAGTTTATAAACCACCCCTTTAAACCGGAGTTCAGTTCAGGTTGGCAATAGAATGGTGCTAAGAAAATTAAAAGTCAGTGTTAGTC
The DNA here is from genome assembly GCA_027410445.1 of Discoglossus pictus. Classification (NCBI taxonomy): domain Eukaryota; kingdom Metazoa; phylum Chordata; class Amphibia; order Anura; family Alytidae; genus Discoglossus; species Discoglossus pictus. The sequence continues at coordinate 3,533,070 of CM050175.1, read as the reverse complement.
AATTATCTGGGTGATCTATGTTTTAGACAAGAGGTCAAGGCAAATGACAATCAGAATAGTCAAGGTCACGGGCAGGCGGCAGGCAACATAATGATCAGGGCCACAATGCAGGATCTTGTACAGAAATTAATCGGGATAGAAGAGCACTTAGGACCAAAACATTGCTGTGTCATTGTTGTATTGGAATGAAGCCTTTAAAAAGGTAAAGAACTGAAATAATTGGCTTCATCCAGCAACAAAACCATACCAATTGGTTGCTAAGCCGTAATGACAGAGAGAAACAATCTGTAGCATCACCCAAGACATAAAACTGTATACTTATATCTGTGATTGATTGTGTCAAGTTGGTAACTTTGTTGAGTCAGTGAAGCTGTATAATTCATTCGCTGGCTACCCTGGAGACGGGATTAACCCATATAGGAATGATAACATATTGACAGATCTGGTGGATATAATGATGTCATATAACATGGTGTTATTATTTTTTAATAACTTTTTTCTATAAAGGGACAACATCTACCATTTAAATCATACAATTCAGGATTGCTGCACTTATCTCTACCAAAAGGAGGTACTGTAGGTATTTTTAGAAGTGGTTAACTAAAATGATTAAGAGAGGTGATAAAACACCAGCTAGAGACTACTGGTACTAATGTGATGTCAGTAGTGATTTTCTGTAGGCCCATACTGATTTAAGTTATCATTTCCTTTTCACATTCAAGTCAATGGATTTGCCATCCATAGATCAATCTTTAGATCTTGTCCAGTTAGAGGTGCTTTAACACGTTGGGCAGACCATAGTTTAGAGCTCATTAGTCAGAGCTCCCATGTCCCGCTCTACAGATGGAAGGGATATACTTAGGGTGGCTGGTGATAATACTATACGGATCATTGCTTAGATCACCTCTACAACCTGAATAAGACACAGGATAAAATGAGAGACACAAGACACAGTTCCATGTCTACATTAGGTGCAATCAGTTTATGGTCCTCTCTATCAAGCAATATTGTGATGGCAGATACAATGGATAATTTAAACAGCGGTTAGTTATAGTTTAATTATGAGGTGTGTTTGGAAATGTTTATGATCGATTTTTAAGTTATGGAAATAGTTAATTGTGTGAGAAAGTCTGAGGGGTGAAATGACCCAATTTCCCTGATGCTTTTGTAGATAACATACCGCAATATGTCAGTGGCTTCAACCCATTGACTTTATCATTGGTGGCTAAAGAACCCGCCATATAAGCAGAGGTGAGGATAGTGAATGGAGGGCCCCAGTGCAAAAAAAGAAAAAGATTTAGGTCACATGCCGGCACATCCCACTGGGTGCCACCTTTTCACACTCGCAAAATACTCGCAAATATTTAAGCATCAAACATTTAATAGAGATTTAAGCTCAAGGTTGATAAAAATCTGAGGACTTTGTAAGGTGCTCACTTGGAACTTCTATATATCTGGAAATATATTTATATATATATAAATTGGTGCCTATGTCAGATGTTAAAGTGAGAAATATTAGAAATTGTGCACAAAATTGTTGGGAAAAAATATATATATAAATGAAATAATAAAATAATGATTGTGATTAAGACTGACATACAACTAACAATTACATTAAATTGCTTGAGTACAATAAAAGCTTATCACTGTCAGACTTTATCACTAGTCTTTTTTGTATCCATATATAAATACATAACTATATATATAGAAATTACTCATATTTACTGCCCTGGAATGATTAGTAACTTTAATTACATGTTTTTTTTTTATACAGGTTAATATATGTTATATTTTACACTTTTTGGAATTATTTATTATTGTTAGACATGTGTCACCTTTTTTTATTTTGATACATATTTAAACACCTCTATCATTTCTCCTCCATAGATATTAAGGCAGAGCTCTACATTTCCAGGTCCCTGTTTCTGTTATCAGTACATCAATACAGTTAATCTGCTACACAAATATATTAATACATTATTTACTTACCATTAATTCAGATTCAGTAGCAATAAATATACAGTGGATATCAAAAAGCAAACACACAATACACACCGCATTGAGACCGTTCTGCACCTGCTGTATATAGAAAGAAATAGTTACAAAGTGTGCTTTAAATCACCTTTTTATCTTCTAAAATGAGAAGCTCTGTGCGATTCTGTGTCCACAGAGAACTATGGGAATCTCCTGTGGGCTTAATTTAGTTTGAAGTAAAAAGATAATGAAGACGTACACTATTTTTAACTATTGACATGTTTCTTATTGATATATAGCATGGCTCTTTACATTACTCTGTATCTCTCTCTCTCTCTCTTTCTATTATATATATATATATATATATATATATATATATATATATATATATATTTGTAGCCATTTGTTAATTTCTAAGTTTTATATAGTTTAACAATTTTACATTGTAATGTATATATAGAGTCTCGTTGGGTGGAGCATTTGGAGAGAAGGGTGGGAGCGTGTCCACCCGTTTGCTTGTGAGAAACAACTAATACAAAGCTCTAACTGCAGTACAGTGGAAGAAAAAACTGCATTACACTACAAAGGACTGTACAGTATACTGGGCGTGATGAACGATGATGGGACCCCCTGCACCCCACAAGTAACACTGCTATGTGGAACTAAGGGGCTTTTACAACAAACCTGAAACTTGTTGTGGGGACTGACATGATTGTTTTTTGTGTGTAGTGTGGGCCACAGTAATTAATTTTGTGTTATCTGAAAATGTTTCTTGAAAAATAAAGAAGTGCCAGTCTGATTTCGGACACACTAAATAAAGGTGGTATCGGAGTCTGCTTGTACTATTCAAGGGTACAGGGTGTGTGATTCTTAGATCCTAAGAAAAGGTGTCTGATGGTGCCTGCCTCTTCAGAAATGATGCTGTCATCTGAAATGTTTGCTTGTGCAGAGATTTCCAAGAACACAAATGGTCCTTGTTGGTAGTTAACGTATAGTCTATAGCAGGTGGGCTCTGGGATGTAATAGCCTCTACCCTTGGATCATCACACTGGGAAACTGGACTGAGAGCTGTTTTCTTTTACACAAGAGAAGATTTGCTGCCCCAGGACTAGTCCAGTTGTATAAACAGTTAGCCTTTTTACATAGATATTTATTTGTTTGTTGAATGCTGAAGGAAGTTAATTATTTTTCTATTGATTCAATTTCTAAAAAATAACTTGGTCGCTCAGAAGTCGCAATCCATTATTCTGCATGAGAAATGGACCCCTAAGGTCCACATGACAATACATTATCATGAACACATTTAGGAGGCTAATTCAACGGTAGCAATAGTAAGGGCAGTAACTCAGCCATTCATTTTTAAAAATTTTGCTCAAGAAATGTGACAGTTGCCCAGACCCCCAAGGCAATTCATTTTTAGAGATAGATGTGAAACCTGTCCCTTTGGCATCAGTGTTAGGCACCAGTATAATGACCAGTTTTTGGAGTAAAGTTTCCATTTCTGCTGGATCTCTCAGATCTTGCAAGGCCCCATCTAGCAAACAGACCAACTTAAAGGGATGGCCCCATTTATATTTGTTCCTTCTTGCTGCTAGGGCTCACTAGAGTGTTTTTATGTATGCTTCAGGACTTTCACCTTGATATCATAGTCCTTAAAATGTATCTATGGCTCTATTAGTGTTTTTGAAACTCTCAAGAGCCGTGAATGATGAGCATAGTCTTATGTGAGTCTAGAGAGTTGTGCAGGAAGAAACGTCATGCCTTCAAATCATCTGAGGCAACCATCTCCAGTATAACGCAAACCCTTATGTTCTGCAGGCATTCTTATACAACCTCCACCCAGTGCTTCACCCATCCGATCTCTAGTTGCATGGTTTGCTAACTCAATGTTGACATCTCGAATTTCATTCCACGGGAAGCTCTTCCCGGCTGTGACTGAATGGAGCTGTTTGGCCTCTGGTATAATCTGTCAAGGAAGTTTTTATAGGTCCTCTTGTGCCACACCCCTTGAAACATTTTTTTGTGTCTCAGAAGAAGGGGATCCTGTGACACATTCATAGCCTCAACAGGTGGGCTCATAGGCAGAATTGCCTCATAGCCATAATTGTAGAACTAGTGAATTAGTAGTCTGAGCCCTACATAACACAACTGAAATAAATGCCAAGATGCACATAGACAAGTAGGAAAATGGAGGGGAGATTTACAGTCAGTCAGTTACCCTATAGTTATTACATATACAATTTCTCATAATATAATGTAATTCCAAAAAATGTTTACCTTCTTTTCCTGGACACTGTTCAGATGTGGACAGGAGGACAATTCAGTTCCCATTACAATACCACTAAAAAATACACTATATATAGCCTAGAAGCAAGGAAAATGCTACAGAAAAGTGTGAGCATGAGTGTAGTATATAGTCACCTAATACATCATGCCTAAAGCCGGGATGAACAAAAGCAAACCTCAGATACGCAGATGATACTACTCTGATGGCTTAATGTGAGAAGGAATTAAAGGGCCTGTTGATGAGGGAAAAAGGAGAGAGTGCAAAAGTTGACCTATCAACGTTACTAAGTTGAAGATCATGGCAAATGGCAATCTCAGTTCCTGGCAAATAGACTAGAAAGAAGTGGAGGCAGTGACAGATTTATTTTTCTGGAACTCCAAGATCTTGGCAGATGGTGACTGCAGCCATGAAATTAAGATATTATTATTATTAACTTTTATTTGTAACGCGCCAACATATTGTGTAGCGCATTACAGGGGATAAAAAACTACGAAAAATACAGCATTAACAACCTTCCAAAAATGGAGGACCCTGTTTTAAACTGAGAATCTTTGCAGAAAGTGCTTTTTCCAAAAGCATCCTAGAAGTCTGAAAACTCACCACTTACAATCTAAAGGGAGTGGAAGGGAGAGAAATCACGGAAAGATTAAACAGATAAGGAATAAAAAGGGTCAGAAGAGAAGTGAAAGTTAGAAAGGTTTTTCATTTAGAGGGAGAGAGAAGGAACAGAGGTGAGGAAGATATGTTTTCTTCTGGGGAGGAAAGTGATAGTAAGTCTGGACAGGCTATTAAAAAGTAAATCATTACACTATCAATCAAATGCTACATAGTTAGAAATATGGTATTTCCAGTAGTAACATATGGATGTGAGACCTGGACCATAAAAAAGTCTAAACACAGGAGAATTGAAGCCTTTGAATTTCGGGGTTGGAGAAAACTGGTTAGAGAGCCTTGGATTGCAAGAAAATCCAGTAAATCAATACTACGGGAAATCAAGCCAAACTGATCTCTGGAAGGTTTGACCAGGAGCCTGAAGCTCAAATATGTTGGCCATATCATGAAAAGACAGGATTCCCTAGAGAAGACTCTGATGCTGGAAAAGATTGAAGGCACACAAAGAAGGGGACAGCAGAGGCGGAGATGGGTAGATGAAGTCACTGAATCAATGAACATGAGCTTGATGGAGCTCAGAGGGGCAGTGGCTGATAGATGTGCCTGTCATGCTGCAGTCCATAGGGTCACAGAGAGCCAGACATGACTGAACGACTAAACACCACCACCAACAACAGAATTACACTCTTGTTTTCCCCTACTAGTGGGCAATTGTCTCAAACATTAAAGAGTTGGGATAGAAAACTGTTATATTTGGACTTTTTCCTTAAGTATCACAATATTTGTTTACATTTTATTAACAATGCACAAGGCCAAAATACCATACAAGTTATGGCCAATAATAGGAATTATTTTCACACACTATCTTTATTGCTGTATAATTATAAATTGCTTGTAATACATTTAGTATTTTATTTAATGTGAGCTCATTGAATTATTTTTAAATCACAGGACCTGCATTGACAATAATTCATTTAGATTAGAGGTTTAAAGGGAGCAGAAAAGCACAATTAAAGACATTGTAATAGCCAGGGATGTTTTACCAAGAAACAATACAAATATTGCTTGTTAAATGTGCCCTTATTACCATATTTCAAATGGGTGTGCTCTTATTCTTTATCATCGCCACTGCTAACCTAAATGAAAAAACCCTTAGCTCAGAGGGTCTTTCAGTTTATACATAAACTAACTCCAACTTCAATATACATTTAAGCCAATTCAACCTAGAATAATGTTTACTTATATATCAATATGTACTTTCAATTTTTGCAATAAATGTGACCTTTTTCTGTGATACTTTATGATAAGGTAGCAGTATGTATGCAGGGCTTTATCATCACCATATCAGTAAAGCCTACTATAAATATATCATCTAAAGCCAAGATATGATTTCAGGTCCATTATGTCAAATAAGCACAAGACACTGATTTAATATATTTTATCAACTGACTAGCTCCTGAAATATGATTCATCCTTCTTGTCACGATCTAGTCTTCTGTTTGGGCTCGAATCAGTAATAGTGCCAATCCTACCAACTAGGTCTATGATCTGGTTCAGATTGGCTAGATGCTGTGTGATGTCATTTTTACACTAGCACTTCTCAATAAAACACATCGTGCATATGTGTCCCTTATTATACCCCTTGAACAACAATGGTAAGTCATAATTATTCAACAAGAAAAATTAACATTGCAACTTTGTAATTGCGTAGTTCCCCTGGGGAGATGGTTTCCAGTCTCTATGTGAACATCTTACATAACAGGGCTTGGTGCGCAGGCTAATAAGAAACTCACTATCACGACCTTTTCTTTGTTGGGCTTGAAAAGGTCATTAGATTGATCCTATCCACAGGTTGACAGGGATCACTAACCCCTCACACATCACGTTTACCCAGATTCAATGACAAGTTGCAGATTCTCAGGCTAGGTTGCAGAAAGTATTTGGAGAATAAAAAATAATAATAAAAGCATTCCCTCTAAATGAAACACACCATGAGCCTCATTCAGTTTGAGGCGCAAGTTATGTAGGCATAGGACGTAAATCTGCAGTCCTGTCCTAATAGGGCATATCGCAAAACCCTACTATCAAAAGTAGCATTTGCGAGCTTGAACATGATTGATGACACAAGGCCGTAACTCCCGGTTCGAAACAGCCAATGGAATCTGGGTCCGATCCAGATATGATGCAATATAGCCATAAATATGATATTCTATTACATGTGAGTTCCATTATATGTATTAACACATTGATTCACAGGATCGATATAACACAGAAATAAAACATGAAATAAAGTATTTTGTTGGGCCGATTTGCGAGCTTGGGAATGTTGTGCTTTTAACTCTAAGACCTAACATCACTTTCACTTTTAATAAAAGTACAGTGTTGATTTTTTGGGGGCTTCTAAAGTGCTCCGGACATGTCATTAAGTCCTTTGCGAGACCTTGGTACCAGTAACTTGCGGTTCGACTTTTGTCATTTGCGGGCTTGACGGAGTGGTTAGTGAGGGGGAATCAGAAGCAACTGAATAACGATTTGCGATTTTAGCGTTCTCAACTCTCGCGGCCGTGAAAGATCAAAGGCTTGGAGGGACATTAACTTGCCTGCAAAAAGACGCCAATTGTATAGCAAAATACCTTGTGGGCTACATTTGCGAAGCCAGCATCTCCCGAAAATTCAATTGAATGAAGCTCCATGTGTCACAAACAGAGCATAATATTTTTTTTTTGTTAATCTTTTTATACAGTTTTTTTCCATAATACAACAATGGACCATAAACACCTTTTGGCACCCTGAATTGAGCCACATTGGCTATGAACTTCCACCAAGAGGCATGGCGCCAGCATGTCTATCTCTCCATCTACGTGCCGATGAGTCTGTGTCTCCCAGTGTCAGATGCCTCCAATCAGTGTCTGGGCACAGCAAGTGTTTGTCAGTGTATTGTGAACACTGGAGACAGAGTCTCATGGTGATGGGTCATGGCTAACCTGCGTAGGGAACCATGGATCAGGGGTAGCAAGGCTTAGACCATGGGGAGAGTGACTCCTACTAAGCTGTAAACCTAGTGGGGGTAGTGTGCTGTTTTGCAGGCCCATGGTGCGTCCAAAACACTTGGTAGTACCCTGTAGTGACTAGAAATGCCATTATCTCCTTTTCGATTTGGGGAACGGGCCAGGTAGCTTTTCCCTCTACTTTAACTGGCTAAGGCCAAATCTTCCCACTCTCTACTTAATGTCCTAGGTATTGTACCTCTGCTCTTGTGTACTAAGATTTGTCAGGTTTAATTGTGAGTCCTGCCTGCTAGATCTTAGCGAGGATCCTATAAATATGCTTTAGATGTTCCTCCCAAGATGTGCTAAAGACAGCAATATCATCCAAGTAAGCATGGGCAAAAATGTTCTATCCCTCCAATAGCTGATCCACCAATCTCTGGAAGGTAGAAAGAGCATTCTTTATCCAAAAGTGCATGACACTGAACTGATATAGCCCAAAGGGGTGATGAGGGAGGATTTCTCCTTGGCTGTTTCCGCTAGAGGAATCTGCCAGAACCTCTTAGAGCTATCTAGTGGCGTCAGATAGGTGGCCATTCCTAATCGGTTGAGTAGGAGTTTTATCATTGCGTTTACTACAATCCACACAGAAATGAGTAGACCCATTTTTCTTAGCAATGAATACCACAGGACAAGCCCAGGGACTACTAGATGCCTCAATAACTTAAACCTGGAGCATTTAATTTATTTCTTTACATATGTTTTTCATGAATGCTTCAAGGACGCTGTAGGAGGGTTGTTTTAAGGGGCCCAGTCAAAACATCATGGAAGACTAAGGTGGTGCAGACGGGCAGAGCAGAAAACAATTTAGGATAGTGAACTAGCAAGATTTGGAGCTGCTGCTGCTCATTGTTGGGTTGTAGAAGTGCTAATGAATTCTGCCTGCTATGAGGGGTTAGGTGGTTCTGATAAGTCGGACAGTTGCCCTTCCTCTGGATCATGGGCAGACAGACCACCATGACAGCAGCCTTCCATCCTGGTAAGCTGAGATGATTAATGTGGGCAAGTTTGTGAACATGTCATTTAAGATCTATTTCAATAATGCATGTGTAGTTTATGAATGCTTGATTCCACAGATTTGCCATCAATTGGGTCCCTCCCCAGATTCAGCTCTTCTCCGTACCACCGCTAACAAAGGATTGTCCATTAAGACTTTCCTAAATTTGTCTACATGGGCCCGTGTAACCCTTTGTCCCCAAGCAGCTAATGGATTTACCCCTGGACCTTCAGACTTAGTCTGCCACTGATGATTGAGCTGCCGTCTGAGCTTGAGTCACTATATTCACATAGCGACACTCCTTTACCCCCAAGTTGCCCAATTAAATGCCTGCAGGGATTGCTTCCATTTCTCTGACCTCTTGTAGCCCTTTTTTCTCGCAAGCTATTACAACATCCATATTTTTTTAGCAGAGCTGTGGGGCTAACGAAATCCGTATGGATGACTGGATGACTGTAACAGTAAATTTTGTACCACTTTTCATTTACAATAATTAACACAACTTGCTGGTCCTGGTTATCCCTATGGAATAACTCATCAACCCATCTGAGCAGTCATGAAACTGTTCAGTGTCATTCTTCTCTACAAACAGTGCAGCTCAATTACCCAAATAATACAGGGGTCGACTAAGGCCAGGGTCTGCAAGCCAGGGCTTAGACTGACAATCCCTCCTCAGGTGGCCCACTTGCTGACAAACATAACATCAAAACTCCCTATTCAGGGAGGAAGAGCAGATAGATGTCAGGAAGCTGTAGATGCCCCTGCTTGGCTTCTTCCGTTGTGCGAATGGCCTGACCTTTCCATTAGCCTTCATAGGCATGCCACAATTTCCAGACCAGCTCCACATAGATGTTCCCAGCGTTCTTGGACACACTTCTGAACTGCTGCTGTTAGGTTTCTGCAGTGATGGCATACCAAACAAGGAGGTCCTGTTTCACCTCCTCATAATCCTCTAGCCAGATCACAGGGAATGGCCCAGTATGCAGTGCTGGCTCGACCACTAAGCCAGCCAATTATGATCATAATCCACTCTGAGTGGTCAATGTGGTGGAGCACACATTGACGCTTAAAATCTTGCAAAAAAAAAAAAACATCAATATCATCAGTGGCCTCCTCGATTTTCTTTGTAGGTAGCTTTAGATTTCAGGCGTGGGCATCGCCAGACTCCTCCTGGGAGCGGCGGGGAGAGGCAAAGGCCAATCTCAATTCTCTTTCATTCTGCAATTCCTCTCTGACACAATCAGTCAGCTACAGTGCCTGGTCAGTGGTCAGTTCACCTGTGGTCAATCACCAGCAAATCCTGCAGCAGGAATGCTACCTATTGAAGGTTGAGGTACTCTCCGTGGAAAACCCAGCTGCTGGACCATCTCACAACCCAACCAAGTTCCTGGATGAGGGCCCCTCTGATCCGGGGGCCTGGCAGTTTAATTCCCCTAAGTCATAATCTGTTCCCATAGCTCAGCAGTAGACAGATTGTCAAAATCAGTCAACCTTGGTAAGGGGATCCTACCGCTACCACCAACTTGTCACAATCTAATCTTCTGATGGAGCTTAAATCAGCAATAGTAGCAATCCTACCCCCCAGGCCTATGATCTGGTTCAATGTCCCCTCGCTTGCATTGGCTAGGGTTGTGTAAAGTAATTTCCACACAAGCACTTCTTCTCATGGGAACAGAGGATAGTCACAGGACTCCTTATGTACAGTTCATGAGGGAGCCATGTCTTTATTACCCTTGATCAGATCATAGATTTGTAGACACAATGCTTTACTTCAATGTAACTCACAAGTGAGTTAAAAGTTGGCACCCTGATTAGGACAACCAGCTGTGTGATGTGCCCACACTTAGTTGAGCATATATTGAGCGATTTGATTAAAGACCACGGAATTCACGCATGTACAGTATTCTTTATTTTGACCAAGACTTAATAATGGGGAAAATATGGGATAATGAGAAAAATGTATAGATATAGCTCTGACTTTAGATGTATATTGGCTGTACGAGCTTAAGGTCTTTGGTGTTATTTAGCATCATTACATAATATAGAGTGGTCATTATCAGAATTAAGCAAGAGTTGGGTTATGGATTGATTTGGAGAGATGAATGCAGTTAGTGAGTATGTAGGGAAAAGGGAGTCAGCAAGTTTTTTTGATGGAGAATAATATAGGATGGGCAGTTATTAACTTAGTGCTTTATCCCACTTTATCTTTCCCACTACATTTGTTATAGATGTAATTTGAAAAGATTTTAACTACAAAGACAACTTTATTGGATATTATGATAGAAGTGTTATTGTGTGCTAATTTGTGCTGTGTACACTAGTTGTTATTATATTTAATTAATCTTCATGGAATTCTGCACCCAGCAGAGATAATGACTTCACCATCTTCACCTAAATATACAGGGAGTGCAGAATTATTAGGCAAGTTGTATTTTTGAGGATTAATTTTAATTTTGAACAACAACCATGTTCTCAATGAACCCAAAAAACTCATTAATATCAAAGCTGAATATTTTTGGAAGTAGTTTTTAGTTTGTTTTTAGTTTTAGCTATTTTAGGGGGATATCTGTGTGTGCAGGTGACTATTACTGTGCATAATTATTAGGCAACTTAACAAAAAACAAATATATACCCATTTCAATTATTTATTTTTACCAGTGAAACCAATATAACATCTCAACATTTACAAATATACATTTCTGACATTCAAAAACCAAACAAAAACAAATCAGTGACCAATATAGCCACCTTTCTTTGCAAGGACACTCAAAAGCCTGCCATCCATGGATTCTGTCAGTGTTTTGATCTGTTCACCATCAACATTGCGTGCAGCAGCAACCACAGCCTCCCAGACACTGTTCAGAGAGGTGTACTGTTTTCCCTCCTTGTAAATCTCACATTTGATGATGGACCACAGGTTCTCAATGGGGTTCAGATCAGGTGAACAAGGAGGCCATGTCATTAGATTTTCTAATCTTCTTTTATGCCCTTTCTTGCCAGCCACGCTGTGGAGTACTTGGACGCGTGTGATGGAGCATTGTCCTGCATGAAAATCATGTTTTTCTTGAAGGATGCAGACTTCTTCCTGTACCAGTGCTTGAAGAAGGTGTCTTCCAGGAACTGGCAGTAGGACTGGGAGTTGAGCTTGACTCCATCCTCAACCCGAAAAGGCCCCACAAGCTCATCTTTGATGATACCAGCCCAAACCAGTACTCCACCTCCACCTTGCTGGCGTCTGAGTCGGACTGGAGCTCTCTGCCCTTTACCAATCCAGCCACGGGCCCATCCATCTGGCCCATCAAGACTCACTCTCATTTCATCAGTCCATAAAACCTTAGAAAAATCAGTCTTGAGATATTTCTTGGCCCAGTCTTGATGTTTCAGCTTGTGTGTCTTGTTCAGTGGTGGTCGTCTTTCAGCCTTTCTTACCTTGGCCATGTCTCTGAGTATTGCACACCTTGTGCTTTTGGGCACTCCAGTGATGTTGCAGCTCTGAAATATGGCCAAACTGGTGGCAAGTGGCATTGTGGCAGCTGCACGCTTGACTTTTCTCAGTTCATGGGCAGTTATTTTGCGCCTTGGTTTTTCCACACGCTTCTTGCGACCCTGTTGACTATTTTGAATGAAACGCTTGATTGTTCGATGATCACGCTTCAGAAGCTTTGCAATTTTAAGAGTGCTGCATCCCTCTGCAAGATATCTCACTATTTTTGACTTTTCTGAGCCTGTCAAGTCCTTCTTTTGACCCATTTTGCCAAAGGAAAGGAAGTTGCCTAATAATTATACACACCTGATATAGGGTGTTGATGTCATTAGACCACACCCCTTCTCATTACAGAGATGCACATCACCTAATATGCTTAATTGGTAGTAGGCTTTCGAGCCTATACAGCTTGGAGTAAGACAACATGCATAAAGAGGATGATGTGGTCAAAATACTAATTTGCCTAATAATTCTGCACTCCCTGTATTATATAACAGCATCTTGGAGTTGCGTGACAGTCACAATGCTCGGCGTCCATCAACACTTCAATGGATCTGAACCAACAAACAGTAAGAATTCACCACTTACTCTTTATCATTAGTTCTTTTTTTCTTTATGGACCTGTAATACTGCTCAAGGTATCTATGTTACTGTGAATATGACTTTTATTATGTATTGTTACATTATGTCTCAAGAAGAAAGCTTAAAGGTGTCAACATTTCCTCGCAAGAGTATTCCTTTACTGAGAGCTACTCAAATGAAGCAATGAACATGAGCTTAAGGAGGTTCAGAGGGGCGATTGCTGACAGATGTGCCTGGCGCAGGACGTATAATTCAGGAAATAACCTGGGAAATCTTGTTGGTCTCCAGATATCTACAAGGTTGTTTTCTCATTGGTGTTTGTTTGAATCTAAGACTTACTAATAAAAATGCTGATTTACTGAGTTATGAGCTTTTAAGGTTAGTGTCATTACATTTTTTCTAACCGTCCCTGATCTGACAGTAGTGGCATTAATTGGAATCAGGCTTTCAGACATGTTACATTTCAATTATTAGCTGCATATTATATGTACTGTCTTTTTCACCAAGTAGATATTAAAAAGTGTGCGGTTGTTTATTCTTGTTGTGAGTTGCAGCCCTAGGTTTGATTCCTATCCTTATCCATTGATTTCTTTAAAATAAATATAATTTAATTATCATGTCACAAATTGCACAAAGGATGTAGGTTCATACATATGCCACTAAACATTTTGTTTTGTCTCTGTGATATATATACAGTATATATATAAATATATTTAAGCCATTTCTGAAGCACTGACCAAATGGCATATTCCCAGTTCCATTTACCATCAGCGCTGAGACAGCAACTTCTGTAGGGTCTCAGCCAGTGACACTGGGACCCACACCACCCAGCCAAGCAGAAGCACTGACCAAATGTCATATTCCCAGTTCCATTTACCATCAGGGCTGAGACAGCAACTTCTGTAGGGTCTCAGCCAGTGACACTGGAACCCACACCATCCAGCCAAGCAGAAGCACTGACCAAATGGCATATTCCCAGTTCCATTTACCATCAGGGCTGTGACAGCAACGTCTGTAGGGTCTCAGCCAGTGACACTGGGACCCACACCATCCAGCCAAGCAGAAGCACTGACCAAATGGCATATTCCCAGTTCCATTTACCATCAGCGCTGAGACAGCCACTTCTGTAGGGTCTCAGCCAGTGACACTGGGACCCACACCATCCAGCCAAGCAGAAGCACTGACCAAATGGCATATTCCCACTTCCATTTACCATCAGCGTTGAGACAGCCACTTCTGTAGGGTCTCAGCCAGTGACACTGGGACCCACACCATCCAGCCAAGCAGAAGCACTGACCAAATGGCAACTTCCAAGTTCCATTTACCTTTATTTATGTTACCTCCAGAACTAGAACCTCACTCACTCCACCTTCTCTTATGTCTCTAACATGCACTTCCACCTACTCTGACCACACTCACTTACCCACATATGATTTGTGTTACTGATGTTGAAACATCCACAAACGTAATCACTAATTAAGCCTCTACTCACTTTTCAATTACATGCCAAGTCCTTGTTTCTCCTTTTCAATTCCTTCAACTTTTGTTTCATTAATCCTTTAGTCTGTAAGCTTGCAAACGCTCAGTCTTGCAAAGCACTTTGTATAAAGGTTTCATGTTCATGATTGTTATCTCAAGGGCAGCGTTTTCAACTACTTCGGTATCAGTTTGTCTAATTATGTATTGTCATGGCATGGGGTACAGTAAAATAATAAAATATTATTATTATTATCGTTGATTTGTAACACGCCAACATATTCCATAGCGCTATACAGTGGTTAAGGTCAAGGCAACAAAACAATAGCAATATTAACAGATTAAAAAGGATGGAGGGCACTTTCTTTAGAATCCAGTGGCCATAGAGCTTTCCCCAAAGCGCTGTGCAAGACTGAAAACTTGCAAACTTACAATCTAAAGGTTTTAGGTGAGGTACGAGAGTGTGAGAGAAGCGAAGTACATGCTAGGGTGGAAGGTGATAAGAATATATTAGAGCTATATAAATAAGAGATAATATAATTATAATAATAATAATTATTATTATTATTATTATTATTATTATAAATACTATTAATATTCTGAGCTAGAGAGGTTCTCTGACCTCTTTTGGACCTCTACTACTACTCTACACTGGTTTCCTTACTGTACTTTCTACCATGGACAACTTATTTTACCCACCCTAAGCTTAAATAATAACTGGTGTCAAATAGCCTTTATACGAGATTCATGAGTAAGCAATACACAAGATTAAAACAGTGTTATATCTGGTTTATGAATATTTATCCCATTCTTCTAGTATGTGTTATGGCAGGTATATATTATATAGGAACCATGTTAAAGAGCTTTTTTAATTAAAGAGCTAGAAGACATTGTGGGGTAATTTGCATTTCCCTGTCTAAAATGTTAGAGCTGGAAACAAGTTCTTTAATCAATAATATATATAGATATACATTTTATTTATTTTTATTTATATATATTTTTTTATATATATATACATACACACACATATATGGCTGTTCACAGTAAGAGTAGTCATATTTTCGTTATCACCACTAAAGAAGGTTATGAAAGCTGAATCAGTGTATTACATAGAGGCTTTGTATACTGTTTTTAACTAAATAAATATTAAAGGGGGCTATATTTTTTTAGTAAAAAAAACATACAAGGTTACGTCAAGTGACATAGAATAGGCATGTTTTGATCCAGGGAATAAACTGACTGATGATGAAACAGGCCATGAAAGACTTAGGCCATGAAATAATTAAGTTTTCATATTTAAATAAGTAATTGGGCAATGTTCCCAAGGTTATTTCTGCTTGCCTTCCCATTGATCAGTTGACACAATACAAAACTTGGATGAGAGGAGATGTAAAAATGTTGAACTTGATGGATTTACATTTGTTTGACCTCAGCTACTGTGTATTTATGTATGACACCAGTTAGAAATAAATCAACCATTGGGTGACAGCAGATAGACTACATTGTTTTAACATCTGTTTCTGTTTTAAGAACAAAACTCTGGTCATCCAGACAACAGTCAGATTGTTCCTTCTTCTAGGCTTCGATTACCACCACCACGTAAAGATTCTCCTCTTTCTTTACTTCTTTATTATATATCTGATAACAATGGCAGGAAACCTAATTATCATTGTGTTGATCTCCAGCCATCAACATCTTCATTCTCCCATGTTCATTCTCTTAGGTAACCTCTCCTTGTCTGATATCATCTTTACTACAAATATTGCCCCCAAAATGCTTTTAACATTACTGGAAGGTGGTGGATCCATCACTCTTGATGGATGCATCTCTCAATTCTACATGTATGGATCTCTTGGAAGCACAGAATGTTTCCTTCTTACCGTTATGTCCTACGATCGATACCTGGCCATCTGTAACCCACTACGTTACACATTAATAATGGATGATAGGCTACAAAACCTTCTCATCAGCTTGTGTTGGGTGTTGGGTTTCTTTGTAACATTGCTTCCTGTCATTCTCATAAACCAGTTACATTTCTGTGGCTCAAGGGTGATAGGCCACTTCTTCTGTGACCTTGCCCCACTATTAAAGTTATCCTGCTCAGATACCACTATTGTACAGATGGAAGCATTTGTATCTTCAATACCTGTTGTTCTTCTACCATTTTTGTTTGTCATTTCAACTTACATCAGAATCTTCTTCACGATCCTTCAAATTCCTTCCACCACTGGGAGACAGAAAGCCTTCTCCACGTGCAGCTCTCATCTGGCTGTTGTGTGCACCTATTATGTGACTATAATTACTGTTTATGGTGTTCCCTCAAAAGGGCACTCATTAAATTTAGGAAAAGTTCAGTCTTTGCTGTACGTTGTAGTGACCCCACTATTTAATCCAATCATATACAGTCTGAGGAATCAGGAGATAAAGACATCTCTTCGCAAACTATTCCGTTCTAGTAAGGTAGTATAGGAACAACAGTCTAAAGAGGCTTAAGATTCATCAATACTGCCCAACGTCATGAATCTGTGCATTTTTTTATAAGAGCTTTTATACAATCTGGATAATCTTCAACCCGTGCTCCATAATGGCTTCTATACTCAACGGTTCTGCAAGAACAACCAAAAATGTCATCTTATTCCTTTGGGGTCTTTAGACAGTTTAACCACAAGGGGGAAATGTGAAATATAAGCATTAGAATGAGCTTGTAATTTAAGTCCATTTAGGACCTGAATGAATTACCCCCGCAAGTTCAATAAATAAAGCCAACTCTAGCTAAGATTTGGGTTAAATAAACAGTTTGTTTCCAGTAAAAGTTAAAACTGTAGTCTTTAAAAAGTTAGAAAAATATGTCTACTAAATTTTAATTGCTTTGCATGATGGTGTAGAGCAGTATACATGAGCTTCTTGTCCCTTTAAATTCATTTTATATTTTGCCATCTTTATGTTTATGCATTATGGTTTTGTGAACAAATATATTGCAAATATATTACATTAAACGAACATGGAGCTCACCAACAAAGCAAAGCATTAATAGTGTTCTGCTTTGTTGGTGAGCCCTATGCCCATTTAATGTAATATATCTGTTCAGAAAACCATGTTGGAAAGCTGGTTCAGTTTTTCAATCATTGATAAGTTTTAGATATTTTTAGTTACTGAAAATTATGTTTATAGGAAGAGTTCCACATAAGAACATACCTGCTCTGAAAGATTCCTCTACAACTTCTTGGATATTAAAATGATAGATAAGCAATGGTACGAACTTCTTTAAAATATATCTTCTTATTTATATTGCTGTGATAAAAGTCCCTTATTAGTGCCTCTCCCACAACCAACACTCCTTTAAAGGAACGGAACCAGGACGTCTTTATCAGGTTTCTTTATTTTACAAGCTTGGAGCCAAAATGCAGCTTCTATGTGTCACTCACAAGAAAACAGCAAAATGGACTAAATTACCAATGAATACATACTGTATGTGTATATGGACTTACAGTAGGAAGGGAAACAAACCAAATATGGTCATCGCCTACTGTTGCAATTAGCACATAGATATTTATCATTAGCAAATGCCAGCTTTACATACTTATCAGTGGTTTGTTCCATTCAGCTTTGGGACCAAATTTGGGTTTGCCTTCTAGATAGGAAGAAGCTGTAATTACTTAATTATTTTTATAACACAGGCAATATTCTAATTTATGATTTTATTCATTTCTTAAGGTGGGGGCTTAGATACATGTGTGTCTCATGATATTTTTGCTTTAAGGGTCATTACTGACACTGTATGGTTTCTATACCACCTGCATATATATTAATAAAATATACAATATTTGTCCCAAGATTAGTCAAAGATATCTAATTAACATCTTAGCTCCCCCAAGGTTAGTAATTATTTTTGAGAAAAAAAAATGGTTCCTTCCAATAACGCGAAACTATAATAAGATTGTAAAAACTTTCTCTGAACATGTTGCTCATTATCATGTGAAGTTATTCAAAATAACATTCTATAAAAATGACAATTCAGCTAGGCTTTAATAGACATGAACAAGGAACTTATCTGCATTCAAGGTTCCACATAACAAAACCAAATGTTTGCCACAATTAAAGCAAAACGGAATATATCATTTACACAATAATGGATGAGTTTATTTGTTTTAAATGCTGTATCAAGTCACATTCTTCATAGTAGCATATTATATACATGACACCAGTTGAGAAGTAGGTAATTCCTCTAGACATTGTGGGCCCTATTAAATTCTCCCTTGTAGTTCTCTCGGTGCTCGCAAAGGCAGTTTTTCTGCTGTTTGCGAGTACCGAATCTCTCGCAGCCTGCTTTGCGATATGACTGCGAGAAAATGGCCGAGAATAGGCTCCGAGAGAGCTACGTAGCCTTAAATCTATGCATGAGTCTCGCATATCGTAAGAATCCCTACGTGGACAGGGAGGAGGAGGAGGGGAAGGAGGGAAAAGGAGGATGAGGGGAGGAAGGGAGGAGGAGGATTAGGGGAGGAAGGGAGGAGGAGAATGAGGGGAGGCCGGGAGGAGGAGGAGGGGAGGCAAGGAGGAGGATGATGGTGGGAAGGAGGGAGGATGATTATGAGGGGAAGAAGGGAGAAGGATGAGGGGAAGGAGGGAGGAGGAGGACTAAGGGAGGCAGGGAGACGGAGGATGAGAGGGAGACAGAGGATGAGGGGTGGCAGGGATGAGGATGATGAGGGGAGGCAGGGAAGAGGAGGATGAGGCAAGGGAGGGAGGAGGAGGATGAGGGGAGGCAGAGAGTAGGTTGATGAGGGGAGGCAGGGAGGAGGAGGATGAGGAGAGGCTGGGAGGAGGAGTATGAGGGGAAGGTGGGAGGAGGATGATGAGGGGAGGCAGAGAGGAGAGGGATCCGGGGAGGCAGGGAGGAGGAGGAGGATGAGGGGAGGCAGGGAGTAGGGGGATGAGGGGAGGGAGGAGGAGGATGAGGGGAGGAATGGAAGAGGAGGAGGGGAAGGAGGGAGGATGAAGGGAGGCAGGGAGGAGGAGGATGAGGGGTGGCAGGGAGGAGACAATGGGGGTGATGTAAGCCCCCCTCCCTCCCTCTCCCCTCACTTACCTTGATCAGCTGCTACTACTGGTCTCCATTGCGTCTTCCTGCCTTGTCGGGACCCGGCATATGCTAATGACGTGACGCGATGGAGAGGAGCATCTGATGGAGGTAAGTGAGGGGGGGTAATTGGAGAGGTGGAAAGGAAGTAGGAGGGGAGGCAGGGAGGAGGAGGAGGAGGAGGAGGGGATTCAGGGAGGAGGAGGAAAGGGGAGGCAGGGAGGAGGAGGATGAGGGGAGGCTGGGAGCAGGGGGAGGAGGAGGGGATTCAGGGAGGAGGAGGATGAGGGGAGGCAGGGAGGAGGATGATGAGGGGAGGAAGGGAGGAGGAAGATGAGGGGAGTCAAGGAGGAGGAGGATGAGGGAAGGCAGGGAGGAGGAGGATGAGGGGAAGGAGGGCGGAGGAGGATGAGGAGAAGCAGGGAGGAGGAGGATGAGGGAGGCAGAGAGGAGCAGGGGAGGCAGGGAGGATGAGGAGGATGAGGGGAAGGAGAGAGGAGGACGACGAGGGGAGGCAGGGAGGAGAAGCATGAGGGGAGGCAGGGAGGAGGCGGATTAGGGGAGTCTGGGATGAGGAGGATGAGGGGAGGCAGGGAGGAGGAGGAGGATGACATGAAGGAGGGAGGAGGATGATGAGGGGAGGAAGGGAGGAGGAGGATGAGGGGAGGCAGGGAGAGGATGATAAGGGGAGGCAGTGAGGAGGAGGGGAGGTAGGTAGGAGGAGGATGAGGGGAGACAGGGAGGAGGAAGAGGAGGATGAGGGGAGGGAGGAGGAGGAGGAGGGGAGGTAGAGAGGAGGATGAGGAGGAGAGGAGGCAGGAAGGAGGGGGGAGGAAGGGAGGAAGATGATGGGGGAGGCAGGGAGGATGAGGAGGATGAGGGGAAGGAGAGAGGAGGAGGACAAGGGGAGGCAGGGAGGAGGAGGATGAGGGGAGGCAGGGAGGAGAAGTATGTGTGGAGGCAGGGAGGAGGAGGATAAGGGGAGGGAGGAGGAGGATGAGGGGAGGAAGGGAAGAGGAGGAGGGGAAGGAGGGAGGATGAGGGGAGGCAGGGAGGAGGAGGATGAGGGGAGGCAGGGAGGAAACAATGGGGGTGATGCAAGCCCCCCTCCCTCCCTCTCCCCTCAGTTACCTTTATCAGCTGCTCTTGCTGGTCTCCATTGCGTCTTCCTGCCTTGTCGGCACCCGGCATATGCTAATGACGTGACGCTATGGAGAGGTAAGTAAGGGGTGTAATTGGAGAGGTGGAAAGGAAGTAGGAGGGGAGGCAAGGAGGAGGAGGGGATTCAGGGATGAGGAGGAAAGGGGAGGCAGGGAGGAGGAGGATGATGGGAGGCTGGGAGTAGGGGGAGGATGAGGGGATTCAGGGAGGAGGAGGATGAGGGGAGGCAGGGAGGAGGATGATGAGGGGGGCAGGGAGGAGGAAGATGAGGGGAGTCAAGGAGGAGGAGGATGAGGGGAGGCAGGGAGGAGGTGGATGAGGGAGGCAGAGAGGAGAAGGGGAGGCAGGGAGGAGGAGGAGGATGAGGGGAGGCACAGAGGAGGATGAGGGGAGGCAGGAAGGATGAGGAGGATGAGGGGAAGGAGAGAGGAGGACGACGAGGGGAGGCAGGGAGGAGAAGCATGAGGGGAGGCAGGGAGGAGGCGGATTAGGGGAGTCAGGGAGGAGGAGGATGAGGGGAGGCAGGGAGGAAGAGGAGGATGACATGAAGGAGGGAGGAGGATGATGAGGGGAGGAAGGGAGGAGGAGGATGAGGGGAGGCAGGAAGGAGGAGGATGAGGGGAGACAGGGAGGAGGATGATAAGGGGAGGCAGTGAGGAGGAGGGGAGGTAGGTAGGAGGAGGATGAGGGGAGACAGGGAGGAGGAGGAGGAGGGGAGGGAGGAGGAGGAGGAGGAGGAGGGGAGGTAGAGAGGAGGAGGAGGGGAGGCAGGGAGGAGGAAGGGAGGAAGGGAGGAGGATGATGGGGGAGGCAGGGAGGATAAGGAGGAGGAGGGGAAGGAGAGAGGAGGAGGACAAGGGGAGGCAGGGAGGAGGATGATGAGGGGAGGCAGGGAGGAGAAGTATGTGTGGAGGCAGGGAGGAGGAGAATGTGGGGAGGCAGGGAGGAGGATGATGATGAGGGGAGGCAAGGAGGAGGATGATGAGGGGAGGCAAGGAGGAGGATGATGAGGGGAGGCAGGAGGGAGGATGATGCGGGGACGGCGGGAGGATTACTATGAGGGGAGGCAAGGAGGATGAGAGGAGGCAGGGAGGAGGAGGATAAGGAGAAGCAGGGAGGAGGAGGTTGAGGGGAGTCAAGGAGGAGGAGGAGGATGAGGGGAGGTAGGGAGGAGTAGGATGAGGGGAGGCAGGGAGGTGACAATGGGGGTGATTTAAGCCCTCCCCCCCTTTCCTTCTCTGCTCACTTACCTTGATCAGCTGCTCCTGCTAGTCTCCATGGCATCTTCTGGCTGTGTCGGGACCCGGCAAATGCTAATGACGTGACGTGCATGTGAAGTCACGTCATTAGCACATGCCGGGTCCTGACACTGAAGATGCAATGGAGAGGAGCAGCTGATGAAGGTGTGAGGGGAGAGGGTGGTTAATTGGAGAAGGGGAAAGGGAGGAGGAGTATGAGAGGAAGGAGACACTGGGGGTGATGCAAGGCTGGTGGGACCCGAGGTTACAGGCCGCAACGTCTTGCCTCGCTTTGTGAGGCTCGCAGTTGCGGCCCTAAGGGCCGCAAAAAGCTAACCTTGCAGTTGCGGCCCGTACTGCCTGTCCAGCGGGGTGTAGGGATGAGCGCCACGTTGCTCATTGCCTTTCTGCAACCGTAGCTCTCGCTTCGCAGAGGCCGCGATTGCGAGCCTGCAGTTTTAGCTTTGCGTTACCAACAACGCAATGCTGAGAACGATATATGTGATAATTAGGTTTAGTTCAATTAACATAATTGTAAATTCTGGGCCTCATTAAATTCCAGCCTCGTAAATAAGAGGCTTCTACTTAAGCCCTACGTACTGCAAAGTTTCTCTAACTTACAATGCTATTAAATTAGCCCTGCTGCGAGCAACGTATGAGCTACGCAGCAGGGCCGTACGTATCTACACTGCGTAAATGTACATGAGGAGTGACAGCCTGCGAGATGATATCGCAGGCTCCCACTCCTCATCAAGTGCTGCGGGGGTCCTAAAAGGGACCTCCGCGGCAGTCCCCCACATAAGCCCTGCCGTGGGGGGTACTCCAAACCCCCCCCAGGCACCTAAAATGAACCCCCCCTCAATGCGGGGGTCCCTGTCGGGACCCCCGAAGTGTCCTCACATGAACACCTTGCTGCAGGGGTCCATAGGAACCCCCGCAGCCCCCACACATTAACCCCTTGCAGCGGGGGTCCCCGATCGGCACTGATCAGGCCCCCGCTGCATTTAAAATTTTTAAATTCCCCGCCGCGGCTCCTTAAAGGGGCCGCGGCACACTATTACCCAATCCCGGCCGCAGCACTTAAAATTAACCCCCCTCTATGCTGGGGGTCCCCATCGGGACCCCTGAAGTGTCCCCACATAAACCCATTGCAGGGGGGGTCCCCGATCTGCACCGATCAGGCCCCCGCTGCATTTAAAACTTTTAAATTTCCCGCCTCGCGGGTCCTCAAAGGACCGTAAAGGTCCTGAAAGGACTCGCACTAAAAATATTAACCCCAGGCAACTATAATTACCCCATTAAGTCATGATGGTCAATCCAGACCACCATAAGGCCTAAATTAACCCATTAAGTCATGATGGTCAATACAGACCACCATAAGGCCTTAATTAACCCATTAACTCATGGTGGTCAATACAGACCACCATAAGGCCTTAATTAACCCATTAACTCATGGTGGTCAATACAGACCACCATAAGGCCTTAATTAACCCATTAACTCATGGTGGTCAATACAGACCACCATAAGGCCTAAATTAACCCATGAACTCATGATGGTCAATCCAGACCACCATAAGGCCTAAATTAACCCATGAACTCATGATGGTCAATCCAGACCACCATAAGGCCTAAATTAACCCATGAACTCATGATGGTCAATCCAGACCACCATAAGGCCTAAATTAACCCATTAACTCATGGTGGTCAATACAGACCACCATAAGGCCTAAATTAACCCATTAACTCATGGTGGTCTATCCAGACCACCATAAGGCCTAAATTAACCCATTAACTCATGGTGGTCAATACAGACCACCATAAGGCCTAAATTAACCCATTAACTCATGGTGGTCATTACAGACCACCATAAGGCTCTAATTAACCCATTAACTCATGGTGGTCAATACAGACCACCATAAGGCTCTATTTAACCCCATCAGTCCCATAAGGGTATATTATTACCATTATGGGCCTATTACAACCCAACATTAACCACATAAGTGCCATGATGGTCCTCAAGGACCATCATGACACTAACTACAAACACTACACTATAACCCCCAATAAACCATTTAATCTAAACTAACCCCCCTCTACACTAATCTATTAACACTTACACTACCTACCTACACTACCTACCCCCTAATAAACCTCCCCAACACTCTAATTACAAAAAACAATAAACCTACAGCACAGAAAACAAAAAACCTACAGTACAAAAAACAAAAAAACCTACAGTACAGAAAAAAAAAAAAAATTACAACCCCACCCCCCACTACAGAAAACAAAAAAATACATTACAACCCCACCCCCCACTACAGAAAATAAAAAAATTACACACCTGAAAAGGAAAGACAGATAAACACAATACAATACATACATATAATACATTACATACATTACATACAATACATGACATTACATATAATATATTACATATAATATATTACATAAAATATATTACATATAATACATTACATACATTACATACAATACATGACATTACATATAATATATTAAATATAATATATTAAATATAATATATTACATATAATATATTACATATAATACATTACATACATTACATACAATACATGACATTACATACATTACATATAATGTATTACATATAATATATTACATATAATATATTACATATAATACATTACATACATTACATACAATACATGACATTACATACATTACATATAATGTATTACATATAATATATTACATATAATATATTACATATAATACATTACATACATTACATACAATACATGACATTACATACATTACATATAATGTATTACATATAATATATTACATATAATATATTACATATAGTCCTAATCAAATACCCCCTATCTATCTAACATACAATCTATTTAATTTAAAATAAATCCTAACTATATCAAATACATCCCCCTATCTATCTAATATACAAAAAATCCTAACTACATACACAGACCCTTATTCTAAAATAAAATAAAATAATTACAGTCCTAACTACATACACAGACCCTAATTCTAAGCTAAAATCAATAAATTAAGACCACTTACCTTTAAGATGTTGCTTCAGATCACTAACCTATGGGTCAAACAAAAAATAAAATTTAGTACAAAACATTAACATCAAATAAATAAACATTCTATACATTCTAAATATTCAACTCACCTTTACAGCATGTCCAGTCATTGTTTAGCTCTTCCGGCGCGGCCCTGTTAAAAAAAAAACACAATACATGAATACATGAATACAATATATAAACAATAAATAAAATACACAAATAAACATCTAAATATACATTTAACTTACCTCCCCGCGATGTCCCCGGCCTTCTCTCCTTCAGCCCCGGCTGGGCCGCGGAACCATCCGCGCTCTAAAAAAAAAAAAAAAAAAAAAACTAACGGAGGTCTGCACTGGCAGACCTCCCCGACGCTACTGAACCTCCCGGAGTCGTTTCCGGGAGGAAATTGGCATTGTCGGCTTGTGATTGGCTGAAAAAGCTGTCAGCCAATCAAAAGTCGTCAATGTAGGAGCCAATCAGGATGCGCAGATGTCTTCTACCAATCACTCCGTGGGGGTGTATCCCATAGTGATTGGCTGAAGGCATCTGAGCGTTGTGATTGGTTCCCAGAAAGATAGACAAGTGTTTAAGCCAATCAGGGTGGGATATTGGGGTGTATCCCATCCTGATTGGCTCACACATTGACGACTTTTGATTGGCTGAAATTGATAGACAGCTTTTTCAGCCAATCACAAGCCGCCAATGCCAATTTCCTCCCGGAAACGACTCCGGGAGGTTCAGTAGCGTCGGGGAGGTCTGCCAGTGCAGACCTCCGTTAGTTTTTTTTTCTTTTTTTTTTTTAGAGCGCGGATGGTTCCGCGGCCCAGCCGGGGCTGAAGGAGAGAAGGCCGGGGACATCGCGGGGAGGTAAGTTAAATGTATATTTAGATGTTTATTTGTGTATTTTATTTATTGTTTATATATTGTATTCATGTATTCATGTATTGTGTTTTTTTTTTAACAGGGCCGCGCCGGAAGAGCTAAACAGTGACTGGACATGCTGTAAAGGTGAGTTGAATATTTAGAATGTATAGAATGTTTATTTATTTGATGTTAATGTTTTGTACTAATTTTTCTTTTTTGTTTGACCCATAGGTTAGTGATCTGAAGCAACATCTTAAAGGTAAGTGGTCTTAATTTATTGATTTTAGCTTAGAATTAGGGTCTGTGTATGTAGTTAGGACTGTAATTATTTTATTTTATTTTAGAATAAGGGTCTGTGTATGTAGTTAGGATTTTTTGTATATTAGATAGATAGGGGGATGTATTTGATATAGTTAGGATTTATTTTAAATTAAATAGATTGTATGTTAGATAGATAGGGGGTATTTGATTAGGACTATATGTAATATATTATATGTAATATATTATATGTAATATATTATATGTAATATATTATATGTAATGTCATGTATTGTATGTAATGTATATAATGTATTATATGTAATATATTATATGTAATATATTATATGTAAGATATTATATGTAATGTCATGTATTGTATGTAATGTATATAATGTATTATATGTAATATATTATATGTAATATATTATATGTAATATATTATATGTAATGTCATGTATTGTATGTAATGTATGTAATGTATTATATGTATGTATTGTATTGTGTTTATCTGTCTTTCCTTTTCAGGTGTGTAATTTTTTTATTTTCTGTAGTGGGGGGTGGGGTTGTAATGTATTTTTTTGTTTTCTGTAGTGGGGGGTGGGGTTGTAATTGTTTTTTTTTCTGTACTGTAGGTTTTTTTGTTTTTTGTACTGTAGGTTTTTTGTTTTTTGTGCTGTAGGTTTATTGTTTTTTGTAATTAGAGTGTTGGGGAGGTTTATTAGGGGGTAGGTAGTGTAGGTAGGTAGTGTAAGTGTTAATAGATTAGTGTAGAGGGGGGTTAGTTTAGATTAAATGGTTTATTGGGGGTTATAGTGTAGTGTTTGTAGTTAGTGTCATGATGGTCCATATCGTAAAGCAGGCTGCGAGAGATTCGGTACTCGCAAACAGCAGGAAAACTGCCTTTTGCGAGCACCGAGAGAACTACGAGGGAGAATTTAATAGGGCCCTCTATACTTAGGAAATTTCATGGGTGGAATGAGTGCTGGATGGTGCGCAGAGATCTCCCGGCCGGGTACGAATTGGTGGCAAGTATGCAACTCCTCAGGAAAAGAGCAATGGTGAAACCATCACGGGCCATTCATTACAACTAAGGGGGAACAGAAACAACTAATCACTTCTTTTTAATATGGGTGCGTTTGTGAGTAATGTGGTTTCCTGTATTAGGAATCTTTTGCTGCGGACCCGCTTCAGTCAAAGCCATTAAGGAAGGAGATGTTCACCTGGATTATGACACCCCTTTTGTGTTTGCGGAGGTCAATGCCGACATCATCCAATGGGTGGTGTACCCCGACTCCTCCCAGAAACAAAAGGCACTAAGAGCATTGGAAGTAGCACCCATCTGGATATCACCAATCATTACAAGCATAAGGAAGGAAATTTTCATGGGTACTACCTAAATATTTATACCAAACTAGAGATAGATGTTTAATTGGGCTCTTTAATAAAATTCATATTCAACTATTAAAAAAAAATAATGTTCAGAATTAGGTCTTAAGGATCAAACTCAGCTGCTTCTATATGGTCAGATGAGGGAGGTGGCTTTATTAAGCAGGTAGTGCTAAATTTTCATTCACAAAATTATATCAACACAATGCTTTTCATTGGGTTGAGATATGCTGCCTCAAAGCGATTTTGCTTGGCATGGGTTTTTGCCCATGAAGGATTGTTTGGATTCTCATATTAAAACCCTCTAGACTTGTCTTTTAGCCAAACCCCTCTCCCACTTCAGGACATTATGAGGGTAGAGGCTGATACTTTAATCTTTGAAAATTAATTTAATTAATTTAATATTGAATAACTAATAGCTCCTCTTGTTAGGATATTACTGTAATACCATAATTCCTGGATGCTCTTTTCAAAGAATAAATGTTGCTATTTCTAAGGTTCATGACATTACTATTTCAGAAGTAATATATAAAAAAATGAAAGCTTTATTAATGTATTGAACAACACTGTAGTTAAAATAGAGGGGAGTCCATGGGGGGGGGGGGGGGGTGATCTTAGTGGAGTGATGATCCATAAGGTATTAGCTACCTCCTACAACAGATTTATACTCATCTCCATGTGCCCAAGAACATACAAAACAACTATTAGAGAGAAGGAGTGCAACCTATGACCTCAAAAGATCCTACTAGCTGGAAGGCTCTACTTGTCAGAAGACCCAAACCTTGCTAAAATCCCTTCACCTCTACAAAGAAAACCTATCTTAGGATGGAGCAAAACAATAACTAAAAATAGCTAAACTTATAGTCTTGCTAATATTTTCAAAACGGTCACTTAAAATCCTAGATCCAGCTCTTAATAGGTGTTTATATTTATTTATTGATATATGATATTTATTGATTTTATATAAAGTAATGTCTGATAACAATATAATAATGTATCTCCTTTTGCTAGGATTTGATATGGAAAGAATTGTGTTTAAGAAAGCATTAGCTGCAAGAAACGGGCCATTGTCATCCAAACAGATGCGGCGCACCTTCACCAAACCTTCGTCTTTGCGACGCCGGAGTGGAGTTGAAAATTAAACTCATGAATTCTCCATTGGTTGGCAAAGATATCAACTTTATATTTGTGGCCACAGATTAAAAATCTAAAAATGAATATGTGTGTCCAGACCATGTGGAATAACGGGCGCACCGTTGTGCAGAATAAAACGATGATTAACCTAAGTGCCAGAAAGGGTAAGATCTAAAGTACAAGGCACATCAACTGTGAGTTATGTTTTGAAATAATTTCCACTTCAAGACGCCAGACACAGATGGTTTAAACCTTACCAGACGCATTGTGTTAAGTAAACTACTTGTTAACTTGTTAGATAATAGCCAACTGCCATTTAGAATACAGCTGTGGAAATCAGTATGAGTTTGCTTCATTTATTTAGTTTTATCCACAGTTCATTTGACCTTCTACCCCTAAATCATGGGTGAAAAGCAAATGTTTCATTGGGTGGGGGTTCAGTGATCCTGAAAAGGAAAACATCTGAGCAATCAATTAACATATTAATGGAAATGATGATGGGGAGAGATAGAAAAATAAGAATATTAAGGAAGAGGCAGAAGGAGACAGAAATCAGGCAAGAAGAATGGGAATTAAATGTGTGTGGGATAATCAAATACATCTTTTTTGTGCTGTGGATGGAGATTATACTTAAATAAATCTTTCCAGACCAATTTACTATCACTTGACCAACCGAAATAAAATTATGATACTGTGATCGCCAAGAAACTCTAATATTCAGTTTTTTACCTGTTCCAGATAAGAGACTCCAGCACCAGAACCAGAACCAGATTCAGCATATGAAAGATATTGGACTGACAACAATCTTCTGAAAGTGTCCGCTGTCGGAGAAAGAAATGAAGTAAAGAAGCCACTGTTGTTTAGGGAGAACGTCATATTAGTCATGCCCAGTCTTGAAATCAAGGTATTTTTTGGGCTCCGCAATGTTGAACAATTATGGAGGAAATCTTGACTTCCTCCATTACAAGTTTATTTTGCACTCCTACTTCTCAGCCCTAAACCTTGCCAAACAGCACTATTTCTTATCATTAAAAATTAATCTGTCTTCGAGCACCAAACATTTGTTTGCCACAATCAACACTCTCCTCCACTCACTCCCAGCCCCTTCCAGTCTCACAGCTGAGGACTTTGCCAACTACTTTAAACATAAGATTTAAAACATGTGAAACAAATTCTCCTCTCAACATGGCTCACACACTCCATCCTCTCAACAAACTGACAACACCCGACCTTAATCCTGTCCCAATCCTTCATCCACTATGGACTCATTTGAACTTGTAACTGAGCATGAAGTCTCCGGTCTACTATGAACCTCTCGCTTTACAACCTGTCTACAGGATCCTATTCCATCACAGTTACTCCTCTCCTCTCTATCACACTTATCCAAGCTCTCACATATATATTCAACTTTCACTAAACACTGGAACGTTTCCATCACCTTTAAAACATGCCATAATTACACCCATTCTTCTCTGCTGGGTATGTATCAGTTGTACGCAGTTGGAAACCATTAAGGACCCGTTCTGAGAACCAATGGTCCAAGGATGCAGGAAATAGAAAGATCATTGAAACAACTTAAGTAAGATTTATTAGAAATGTATTCTTAAAATGTGTAGTAAACAAGACAGGAAGACCTACTCTCCTTAGTGAATAAAAGATTGCATGATAGTGTCTTAAGATCTCAGAACACACCGGGCAAAGTGCTGTAAAGTGGAGTGTTCAGAATCGGACTGCCCAGTTTATTAGTTTGATTAGTGATGTCAGTAAATATTGGTCCAACTCATTCAATTTCACAACTAATTTCTATTTATTATATGGTGCTTTCTAGGGTTGATGTCCTTAAGACTGGGGGCGCTGGGATAATTCATGAAGATCTAGTACCTTATAGAGCTTGAAACGAGGCTCTTCAAGTGCTCTTCAACAGCGACAACCTGAAATACATCCAAGGGTACAAGGAAATTATTGTTTCACCATCTTGCATCTACTGAAACAGATGGAAATGGAGCCTTCAGCTATGAGCTGTCGCAACAGCATTACTGGAGTACGGGGCACTTTAAGAAATGGGACTTTAAGGAATCATCACAAAAAAACGTAATTTGCTAAAATGCTTTATTTTTCGGGGGGTCGGGGGGAGGGCGTTATTTGGAGAGGGGGAAAGGGAGGAGGAGGAGGGGAGGAAGGGTGGAGGAGGATTAGGGGATGCAGGGAGGAGGACGAGGAGGGGAAGCAGGGAGAAGGAGGTTGAGGGGAGGCAGGGAGGAGGATGATGAGGGGAAGGAGGGAGGAGGAGGATGAGGGGAGGCAGGGAAGAGGAGGATGAGGGGAAGGAGGGAGGAGGAGGGTAAGGGGAAGTAGGGAGGAGGAGGTTGAGGGGAGGCAGGGAGGAGGATGATGAGGGGAAGGAGGGAGGAGGAGGAGGAGGAGGGGAGGCAGGGAGGAGGAGGATAAGGGGAAGGAAGGAGGATGAGGGGAAGCAGGGAGGAGGAGGTTGAGGGGAGGCAGGGAGCAGGAGGGTGAGGGTAGGCAGGGAGGCAGGGAGTAGGATGATGAGGGGAGGCAGGGAGGAAGAGGAATATGAGGGATCATCTTCTCCTAAACAAGTTACCCTCATAAGGGTCTGCAGAGCTTGGCTTCTTCATGGAAATATATGATATCATAAATAGCAATGGGGGTTTCTAAGTATGGCTGATAAAACATGGCAGGCTGCTACAAGAAAACTTCATTTGCTAAAACATGCGTTATTTTTCTAGTATATTAATCAAAGACTTTGAGCCTTATTCAATTGAGAGGCGCAAGTTATGCCGGTATAGGACTTATGTCTGCGGGCCTCCTGCGGACCCTCGCCCACCGCAACTTATGGTGCTATTCAATTGGCTGGGCCCGCAAGTCCTGTACCAATAGCGCACATCGCAAACCATGCTATTGAAAGTGGCATTTGCGAGCTTGAACATGATCGCTGACGCAAGGCCGTGACTCCCGGTTAGAAACAACCAATGGAATCTGGGTCCGATCGTGACTTGTAGTTCAAGCCTTAGGACTTTGAAATCCAACCTCCATTTTTCATTGAAGTCCTACGGGCTTCAATTACCAGTTACGATTGGACCCACATTCCAGATATGATGCAATATTGATAAAGCCATAAATATGATATTCTATTACATGCAAGTTCCATTTTATGTATTAACACATTGATTGCCGGGATCGATATAACATGGAAATTAAACATGAAATCAAGTATTTTGTTGGGCTGATTTGCGGGCTTGAGAAGGTTGTGTTATTAATTCTAAGACCTAACATCACTTTCCCTTTTAATAAAAGTACAGTAGTGTGTGTATATGTGCTTTTACAGTGCTCCGGACATGTCATTAAGCCCTTTGGGAGACCTCTTTGGTACCACTAACTTGTGGTTCGTCTTTTGCCATTTGCGGGCTTGACGGCTTGCTTAGCGAGGGGGAATGGGAGCAATTGAATAGTGATTTGTGATTTTAGCGTTCGCAACTTTTGCTTTCGTGAAAGAACAAAGGCTTGGAGGGGCATTTGGGATTTGAACCACGGCAATTAATCGTAGCCCAGAGCTCGTAACTCGATCCAAGCACGCAAAAAGTTGCCAATTGAATATCAAAATAACTTGTGGGCTACATTTCCGAGCCAGGATCTCCCAAAGCTCCAACTGAATGAGGCTCTTTGTTTTTATATATTTTTAAAATATATTATGTTGTGGGTTTCCTTCTCTCATATGCATTATGTTTTCTATTTTTCACTTCTAGTTTTTATTAAAATAAACTGATACATATGATCATAAATGGTGATGTTTTCTAAATGAGAATTGATACTGAATTTAAAACAATAAAGCTTTTCCAAAAAGAGATTATTCAGAAAGGAAATTATTGACGACAATCACATGATCAAAAATGAATAAAAAAAATCTATCTATAAATATCATTTCTGTGTGTGCCAAATGTAACAGGCAAACACTGGGAGGGGCCACAGCTCGATAGGATCAAATGGGGCGCTGTGACGTCAAATAATAGGAGAGTCCAAACTAATCCATGCATAAGGGAATTATGGGAAAACAAGGCAGGGCTTGCCTTCATTCTAATCTTCCTGAAATACTCACTCCTTCTCCCTCCGACTCGCTCTAAACTGTTTCTCTCTCACCTCTGTCACCCATACTTTACTCATGCACACTCGCACGCATACATGTACACACACTCACCAATGCACCTGCACACTCTCATGCATGCACACACAAACACCAATACACCCCATGCACATACAAACACCCATACACCCCATGCACACACAAACACCCATGTGCCCCATGCACATACAAACACCCATACACCCCATGCACACACAAACAGCCATACAACCCATGCACACACAAACACCAATACACCCGCATGCACACACAAACAGCCATACAACCCATGCACACACAAACACCCATACACCCGCATGCACACACAAACAGCCATACAACCCATGCACACACAAACACCCATACGCCCGCATGCACACACTAACAGCCATACAACCCATGCACACACAAACACCCATACGCCCGCATGCACACACAAACACCCATACGCCCGCATGCACACACAAACAGCCATACAACCCATGCACACACAAACACCCATACGCCCGCATGCACACACAAACACCCATACGCCCGCATGCACACACAAACAGCCATACAACCCATGCACACACAAACACCCATACTCCCGCATGCACACACAAACAGCCATACAACCCATGCACACACAAACACTCATACGCCCGCATGCACACACAAACACCCATACACCCCATGCACACACAAACACCCATACGCCCGCATGCACACACAAACAGCCATACAACCCATGCACACACAAACACCCATACGCCCGCATGCACACACAAACAGCTATACAACCCATGCACACACAAACAACCATGTGCCCCATGCACATACAAACACCCAGGCACCCACATGAACACACAAACACCCATTCCTTTCTAACTCCCCTATCTTCCTGTACTGTCTGACCCCAATCCATTCTCTCTCTCTCTCTCTTTCTTTCAGTGCAAATTCACTCTGGTTTTAAGGCCTACTACATCTGTGAGATACTCAGAATACTGCCCTCCCCCCCCCCCCCACTCTGATTAAATTTATAGAAACATGGAAAACACCTGACTTCCTTCTTGCAGATATATCATCTCAACACTAGGGGTCAGCCAACATACTAGTCTTTCACCTCAGATCCCTCCCCTCTCCCTCTAAAATAAAACTCATTCTATCTTTCACCTGCTTCCTGACCCTTGCTATTCCTTATTTGTTACTCTTTCCAGTTCTCTGGCCTTTAATTCCCTTTAGATTGTAAGAAGCCAGTTTCCAGTCTTGTAGGGTGCTTTGGGATAAAGCACTTTCTGCTAAGATTCTAAGCTCAAAACAGGGCCCTTCAACTTTGAATTTGTTAAACTTGTATTTCCCCTGTACAGCGCTACGGAATATGTTGGCGCGATACAAATAAAAGATAATAAATAATAATAATAATAATGTGCCAATACACCCGCATGCACACACAAACACCCAGGCAGACACATGCACACACAAACAACAATGCACCCACATGAACACACAAACCTCCCTGTGGCAATACACCCGCATGCACAAACACACACCCATACAACCCCTGCACACACAAAAACCCAGGCACCCATATGCACACACAAACACCCATGTGCCCCATGCACATACAAACACCAATACACCCACATGCACACACAAACACCCATACGCCCATGCACACACAAACACCAATACGCCTGCATGCACACACAAACAGCCATACAACCCATGCACACACAAACAACCATGCACCCGCATGCACACATGAACACCCAGGCACCCACATGAACACACAAACACCCATGTGCCAATACACCCGCATGCACACACAAACACCCAGGCAGACACATGCACACACAAACAACAATGCACCCACATGCACACACAAACACCTATGTGCCCCATGCACATACGAGCACCAATACACCCACATGCACACACAAACACCCATACACCCGCATGCACACACAAACACCAATACGCCCACATGCACACACAAACACCAATACACCCACATGCACACACAAACAGCCATACAACCCATGCACACACAAACAACCATGTGCCTCATGCACATACAAACACCAATACGCCCACATGCACACACAAACAGCCATACAACCCATGCACACACAAACAACCATGTGCCTCATGCACATACAAACACCAATACACCCGCATGCACTCACGAACACTCAGGCACCCACATGAACACACAAACACCCATGTGCCAATACATCCACATGCACACACCAACACCCAGGCAGACACATGCACACACAAACAACAATGCACCCACATGCACACACAAACACCCATACAACCCATGCACACACCAACACCCATGCACCCACATGAACACACAAACATCCCTGTGCCACATGCACATACAAACACCAATACACCCGCATGCACTCACGAACACTCAGGCACCCACATGAACACACAAACACCCATGTGCCAATACACCCGCATGCACACACAAACACCCAGGCAGACAAATGCACACACAAACAACAATGCACCCACATGCACACACAAACACCCATGTGCCCCATGCACATACGAGCACCAATACAACCACATGCACACACAAACACCAATACACCCCATGCACACACAAACACCAATATGCCCGCATGCACACACAAACAGCCATACAACCCATGCACACACACACAACCATGTGCCTCATGCACATACAAACACCAATACACCCGCATGCACACACAAACACCCAGGCACCCACATGAACACACAAACACCCATGTGCCAATACACCCGCATGCACACACAAACACCCAGGCAGACACATGCACACACAAACAACAATGCACCCACATGCACACACAAACACCCATACAACCCATGCACACACCAACACCCATGCACCCACATGAACACACAAACATCCCTGTGCCACATGCACATACAAACACCAATACACAGGCATGGACACACAAACACCCAGGCACCCACATGAACACACAAACACCCGTGTGCCAATACACCCGCATGCACAAACACAAACCCATACAACCCATGCACACACAAACACCCATGCACCCACATGCACACACAAATACCCATGTGCCAATACACCCGCATGCACACACAAACACCCAGGCAGACACATGCACACACAAACAACAATGCACCCACATGCACACACAAACACCCATACAACCCATGCACACACCAACACCCATGCACCCACATGAACACACAAACATCCCTGTGCCACATGCACATACAAACACCAATACACAGGCATGGACACACAAACACCCAGGCACCCACATGAACACACAAACACCCGTGTGCCAATACACCCGCATGCACAAACACAAACCCATACAACCCATGCACACACAAACACCCATGCACCCACATGCACACACAAATACCCATGTGCCAATACACCCGCATGCACAAACACACACCCATACAACCCCTGCACACACAAAAACCCAGGCACCCGCACACACATCCTCATTCACATGTTCAGGCTTTAGGGTGTAAATAGCTCCGTGCTTAACACATCTGTGCAACAGCACGCAGAATATCCTTGAGAATGGTGTTTGTGGACATCACAACTAAGTTTTTTTGAGAGATATCTATATATGTATATTTTCAGGGACAAATAATACGTTATTTTTTAATGGCTTCTTCACATTTGCACTGACTGACAACACCTCCCTAGCTTCAATAATGATATCCCGATGATGCGTTGCCACAGATGGATTAAGCACAGTGTTTGTTGCACGGCCTGCCCACAGTTTAGGGATTGGGTTGGAGCGGGCATGCTCTGTGTCTCTGAGTCTCTTTGTTTCCCAGATGGGTTATGTGCAGAGCTATTATAACTCTGCCCCTTACCCATAATGCTGTGATGTGAGATTTGCATTTTCAGGATTTTATACAGAGCTGTTATGTACAGAACAATTCTGACAACATATATTATTAGTTCACATGCTTTATAGTACACTCTCACACAACCACTGTGTTTACAATATACTCTTTTGAAGAACAGCTTGCAAAAATAATATCAAATGTTTCTCCTGCAGATATGTAAATATCCCTCTCACACACTCAACCTTCCTCAAAGTATCATGGATGTCTCCATATTTTTTTATTCCAATAAAAACTAACTTTATGGCTTTCCTAATTATGCTTTTAAATGTGGCGAAAGGAGATTTTGATTGCAAGGGGAGTTTCTATCTGCACAATGGGAATATGGCATCTACAACTGCAAATGTTTTTATTAGATCTAATAAAAATTCCATCAGCTTACAAGAACACCCCTCCTGAGAAAGTCACAGATACAGATGACAAAAGAAAATGGATTTCTGTGGCAAATAATTATGTTTTAAAATATTTTACTTTCTAAAAACATTTTGCCCATTATCAAGTTTAGTTATTTAAAAGTTCATGTAAAATAAATCCGACCGCAATTGTCCTTTATTCAGTCTGAGTGGACCTTAAAGATCAAAGGAGACATAAACAAAGGATATTTGTTACCAGCAAATATGTAAAGAGGTTAAAATGTGCTGAAATTTGGTAGTGAAGGGGCTACACATTCCTATTGACCATCTGCTCTTTGTGAAGAAGGAATGTTAGGCGGTGCAGAAGAGAACTTGGTATAGTGAGATATCCAAGCTTTTTTCATGTATGATTTATGGCTATCAGACAGCAACAGTGATGTCAAAGAATGGGGTGTAAGGCTTCACTTAAATACTTCTTAAAAGTTACACAAAATCTGAGGTCTCTGTCTTGCTTGGGACAAAAGATACAAATGTGCTGACTGCATGACCAAAATCATCCCCTGAAATCCAATCTATCAAACAGCTCGACAAATATGACTTAAAATATGAATTTATAGATCTGGGTAACTGAAGGCTCCCATAGACTGCTCCATCTTGAAAATCCATGGTGGGGTCAATATTATATGATTGATTTTAGTGTATAGATAACCATAAAATGTTACTGATAGCG
Source organism: Discoglossus pictus (assembly GCA_027410445.1). Lineage (NCBI taxonomy): Eukaryota > Metazoa > Chordata > Amphibia > Anura > Alytidae > Discoglossus > Discoglossus pictus. The sequence goes on along the minus strand of CM050175.1, from coordinate 3,495,304 downwards.
TGCATGAGCTAATTTGTGGTTATCCATTTCATGCACAGACCCTCTTTAGGTGGGCACCCATATAGGATCTCTGTCAATAAATGATGGATAAGTACTGTAGCAAAGTAAGATACAAACCCACCCTCTGGATCTAGTCATCTATATATCGATAATATCCTGAAAAAAAGTGAACAACGAGTTCTCGTAACCAGATATAGAACTTGAAATCGAAAATAATGCATTTTAATACTAGGGTAGGCACAGCTGATCTTCAAGATGTGAAACATCAGCCTTCAGACATATAATAATGCAGAATGGCTCTTTAGGAACCTCTAATTATGGGACTGGATTTATGAATTTGGATACCCTTCTCCTCATGCATCATGGATAGGGTTGCTGTTGACTTTGAATAAATTATGTGCCTGTAGCACACCCCTAAAAGCCAACTTGCTCACTCCTTCATTAAATTAAATTCCACAGGGATGATGAAACAAAACTAATCATTAGCTAAGTCTGTTCTAATCTCCAGACATTAGCTTGGCATGAAAAACAAACTGGGTGAACCAGTTCTGCAAATTTAGAAGAAAAGCAATACATGTCAATGCTTGTTTTAGGTTAGTATTAAACTGGTGGCAAGTGCTGTATGATTGTGAAAGTAACAATATAAATACTACTATAGTTGTAACTCATGTTTGTTTTTATGTTGATATTTATTCTAATGGATCAGTGGTTTTGTCGCTTCCATTCACCCTCTGCTCCATTTAATGCATGCTAATATGTGACTTGCTTTTGCAGCTGATGCCTGGCATTGAGAACTGTTACATATTTACTTGTCCACCACTATTTTGAAATCTTTTTGTATCATGTTTTATATATTTGGGAAGAGTTAAGGAGCAGTTAATCTGGATCCAATTCTCGAAGAAATGTGGCACCGCTAATTGGTGTGTGTTGGCTACCAATAGTTGCAAATGTTTAGGATAAAATATTTAAGAAAGATTTCTCCTGGGGGGCAGAAATATTAGTAGTAACAATAGTTTCACATATATGGATCTTTATGTGGTGCACTACTGCTTAGTTAATTAAGCTATGGAATTATGTACTACTAGCGACTTGCCAGTCAAAAATGACGGCAATAAAATTTGAAGGCTGGCAATGCTGTTTGCTACATAATGCAAGGCTCTCCCACCTATAACTTGCGTGCCTTGCGATGAGCGCCTTTGGCACTCATTGTGGGCCTCTCCCACCGTCTACTTTATTGGCCTTGTGATGAGCGCTGAAGGTGCTCATCGCGAGCTCCTCAAAAAGCGGCTTCGCCATTTATTGCAGACCTTGGCCAACACACCACTTTCATGCCTTGCAATGAGCCTCCCCCCTCTACTTTACAGGGCTCATCGCAAGGTCCGCAATGAGCGCTTCTCCCCACTCTCTGACCCCTGTTTCTGTTTCCCCCCTCTCCCTTCCCCCTCTCACTTTTCCCTTATTTTCCTTCCCTGTGTTTCTTTTCCCCCTCTCTCCCCTGAGTCTTTCTCTTCTCTCTCCCTGCTCAAGACTTGTGTGCCTCACGATGTGCGCCGTTGGTCCTTTTTTTAAAGTCTTGTGGGCCTCGCGATGAGCGGCTAAGTGTTACTGCCTTCGGCCTTGTTTTGAGCCTTTTTCCAAACGATTAAGGGTTTATGGCTGCTATTTTTCCTCGCTTAGCCGATGTTTGGGCTCCTAAAAATGCCAATTAAACCTCAAATTAGCTTGCAACCTCACTCACGTGATTCTTGTCTTTCCCCCTGTGCTGTGTGTGAGGTTGTCAGTTAATTGTTGAAGTAATTGGCATCTTTTGGTGGTCTTCCGATGGCTTCTGAGTTACAGGGTTGAAGAAAATGGCGTTTTCAAAGTCTTGCGGGCTTCGCACTGAACGCCAAAGGTGTTTGTCTTGGGCCTGGCAATGAGGTGCTCATTGCCAGCCTTTTACAAAGTAATATGGGCCTTCGGCGCTCATTGCAGAAAAGTCGTGCCGGCCTCGCGATGAGCATAAGCCCGTAACTTTTAACATATCGTGTCCAACATTCAGAACTTAACACAACTATTATATGTGATAGAAAATAAATCAATAATGCATACTATAGTCAGTGTGCCACAGATTCTGCAAAGCTCTATTTCCCAGCAGAACTGCAACTTTCCTGCTTAGTTAATTAGCTGCACCTGGGCAGCCCTGATTTAAAACTGCTGCTGGAGTATGACCTGGAGAAAGACACCCACAGTGAAACAGCAGCCTGTAGCTTATGATTGCTTGGTGCAGAGTGTAGACCTGAAATCTAGATACTCTACAAGCCACTGACTTTAAACAAACTATTGGACTATTTGTTTTGCTCCACCCAGGTTTAGCTGGATGAGAGCTGGTTAATGAGGAAATTTGGTCTAAATGGGGATCACATTAGTTTACAAGGATACAAGGAGAATGTAGAAGAAACATATGAAACTCTACAGTAAAAAATAATCACATCAAATATGTAAAGGTTGTGTTTATTCATTTTTATGCTTTCTAAACACATTTGTCCATTGTCAAGTTTTGTTATTTAGAATACTAAATAGAAAAATGATTTACAAAACTCACAATTTCATGTTGTTTACCAAATTATAGCTACAATTCTTTTAATGTTAAATTATTTATATTATCAAAATGGCTCAGAGGTCAGAGAGTTAAGAATTCAATATATTTTATTTTATACACTAATAAGGGAAGTTGTGTTAAATGTTTTATGAACTCCTTATTAGTAAATTTACCTTTTTTATTACATATAAAAGATATTGTTATAATTAAAACCCAACTGACTTGTTTACGACCCAATTTAGTAATTAGGTTTCTTGGGAATCTGTCTCATTAGATTCATTATTTCCTTTTCTGTTTATCAAGTGTTGAAATACTCCAATGAGAATAACTAATTATATCTGTTCAATCATAAACATGTGGGAATAATCAATTCACACAATGAAGAAAATTCCATATTATATTAAAAGATAGACACAAATATTGGAGCTTAATGTGTTGTATTGTTAAATAGAAAAAAAGGACAAATAAAGACCACTCCCCAACATTGCATGAATCTACATAGATAAAATATGAATTAAATGCACAAAATTTTTATCAGTTAAAATCCACAGACTCTATAAGGTGTTCCATGCACTTCTGGAAAGATATAGGCAGTTTGGCTGTGATGGTGCATTCTGGCATTTAGATTATTATATGGAAACTAGCGACTTGCCCGTCAAAAAATGACGGTCAATAAAAATTAAATGTTGTGAAATTTGTTTGCAACACAAAATGAGTCAGCTACTTTTGTCACTTTTTTTTTTCTACAAATAAAAACACATTAATTTTTTTAACTTTTTATTTTTTTAACTTTCAACTTATATTTCACAAACATTAAACTTTGTAACATGCAACTTGTATATGAAACATTCGTTCAACATTTTGATAACAATACTAACACTTTTCAATACATATTTATCACTGAGTAACTGCAGACTATATTAACTTCAAGTAAGTAAATTGTTTTAACAATAACATGCTTTTTATCATTTGTAACATATTTGTTAAACTCTTGTTAAACTAAATTAGCATTGAATCCAGAGGAAGGCAAACAATAAAAAAAACCCTATTGAAACTTGTCCAATTGTATCAAAGAGGGAAAAAAATTAATTCCTTCCTGACCCCATTAACTGGCGATCGGATTTCTCCCTGAATCAATACTTTGGGCCTCATTCTATTATCGGCCGCAGCCGTTGCGGGGCCGCAAGGACCGGCCGCAAGCTATTCGGGTATTCTATTCCCTTACGGCCGGGGATTCCGGCAGGCTTGCGGCCGGTGCCTTGCTATCTCTTGCGGCCGCTCGCGCCGGAGGAAAGCCTTTGATCTTAAACGGCCGCAAGAGATTTGCAATTCAATTGCTCCGGGAAACCTCTCTGCAAGGCTAAAAGCGAGCCGCAGTTACTTGCAGGAAAAAGGTCTCGCTAGCACCAATTAAGCACATAAAATAGCTCAAATAAAGCCATCCTGCACTTTGAGAAGACTATAAAGGGATTTTAGGTGTTAGAAAAAATAGCACATAATTACCCTATACTCAAATCCGTAAAATATTTGTTTTTTAATATCCGTAAAATATCCATGTAAAAAGTCCAGAGTGCTTGGAGCACTTCAGACACACCCACGCCGCAGCCGGCAAATAAACAGTTAATTTGAACTCGGGTTTGGGCAGATGTGCAAGCTTGAGAGTGGGTTCCTTTTAATCATCATGTCCCCCAATATGATCCCTAGCATTTACAGAGCTGTACAGTGCAGGCTTGAATTTATTTTTCAGTTTTTATATTTCACAGATTACGGCCGGTTCCAAGATATGCGGCCGGCCGTAAAAGGAGATCCTTGCGGGGCCGTATAATAGAATCGCGAGTTAACTGAACCCTCGCAAGGAATCGCAGCCTTACGGCCGATTTACGGCCGATAATAGAATGAGGCCCTATGTCTTTAAATAATACATTTCCAATTATTATTAAATACTTCAACTTTATACTAACAATACATATTTGACTAATACCACATATATATTTAACAAACTTTTTTAAAAATTCAAAAAACACATATTTAACATCAGAAATTGTAACCTCAAACAATAACATTTAACTCTTGTAAATCCTGAAAAATTCAGTTAATTGTTTTGTGGGGCCAATCATGTAAATATTAAACTTTGAACCCATTCAAATCTGTTTAAGGATATTTTACTGTTGTTTTTGTTGTTATTTTTTTGTTGTTTTTTTCAGTTTGTCCATTCTGCAAATATCACATAGATTTTCATAAGTGAAATAGTGGTCCCCTATTTAAAGAGTCCCAGAGTACTTTAATTTTGTACTGGAAGTCAAACCACTGTTCTCTATGTTTTTTTGTCCATTCTTTAGATGTTTTACTTGAAATATTGTTTTTGTGCAATCATATTGAGTACCCTAAAATGTTGGCATTAAAATGAAACCATTGTCCTCTATCTTTCCAACAACTCATAGTAGACAATGTTTTTGGTGTAAACACATCCATCATCCAATAAATGATCTTGTGTTTTGTTTTCTTCAACATGCACTTTAATTTTTTTTGGATTAGTGCACCTTGAAAAAGCCACATAGAGTTGTCCATGTGCAAAAACTGGTTCCTTTAAAAAAATCCCAACTGACTTAAAAGTTTGTCCTTGGGATTTATTGATGGTCATGGCACATGCCATGATAATTGGAAATTGTCTCCGTTGAAGGACAAAGGGCAAACCACTCTCACTTGGAGCTAAATCAATTCTTGGTATAAAAACTCGTTCACCTCTATGTGTACCAGTTATAATTTCTGCATGTATAAAATGATCTTTTAACTCATGCACAATTAATCTGGTCCCATTACAAAGTCCTTTTTTTGGATTCATATTTCGCAATAACATAACAATTGCGCCTTTTTTCAATTGTAAAATATGTGGGGGCATTCCAGATGGTGTTAACGAATTAATAAATTTGATACTAAAATTCGATTCACTGTCTTTATCATCTGACAGAATAGAATCTGCACTGTAATAATTCTTTTGTGGTGCATTGATGTATTTTAAAATTTCGTTATTTACATTCAAGGCATCAATATTTTTTGATGTTAATATCACTTTGTTTGCAATGTCTGAGTAATCCTCATTATTAAGAGTGTTTAGAAATATGGCTGATATGAGTGATTCATTGCAAACCATTTCTGATGGAATTTCAATAGTATCATTTGGTAAATGCTGTATTTCTGCATGTTTTCCATCTCCGATTTTAATGAGCCAGTCATTGAATTCATTTGGCCTTCAGATCTCATATTTAATTCTAATTTGAGATGTGTAAATATTTGCCACAGTTTACTGGTCTTGATACATGTTTCAATGATCTCCGTTCTATTTCCATGTGGCACAACAGGTAATGTTTGCCTAAAATCTCCTCCTAACAGCATCACCTTTCCACCAAATGGCAACTTATTATCCATCACTTCTTTTAAAAATCTGTCAATACATTGCAATGCATGACATGACATCATTGTTGCCTCGTCTATAATAATTAGTTTAGTTAGTTTAAATTTTTTTGCTTGTAAGGAATTCAATCGAATATCTGACACTAATGTTTCCAAAATGGGAACTGGCAGCTTAAATCCACTATGCACAGTTCTCCCACCATCTAACAAAAGTGCGGCAATTCCAGTTGTTGCAAATGGCATAGCTATCTGACCCTGTGATCGAATGTAACTCATCAAACAATTGTACAGATAAGTTTTTCCTGATCCACCTGGTCCGTCTAGATAGAAATACCGGTCTTTGACCATTTCATCATCTGTAGCATTTGTGATGGCATGAAATGCTTCTAACTGTAAAATATTTAAAGTTGCCCGTTTTTCTTGGGTTTTTTGTTTTTGAAGCTCAGTGTCATAATCATCAAAATTGATGTCATCTATAAGTCCTGGATCAGGTAAATTAAAACTTGCACAATTTAATCCATGAGCCAACAATATTTCTTGGATTTCCATCAATGTTTTTAACAAAGCTATTGATTCTCTGTAACGTTTCAAGAAATCTTCTGACATGTTTAATTTAAATGTTTCCCACAAAGTGAAAGCATCAGGTACATTGCAAAATATACAAATGAATGCAAATTGTTGTCTCATTTGCTTAGGCATTTGACATAGTGCTGCTTCTTCCAGACACCTCTCCCATTCTGTATCATCAGCTATGAAATGTTGATGTCTTGCAGCTAATAGGAATGTACCATAAACTATGTCATTCACTGTACGTAAATGCACAAAACTCTGTGCACCGGGAACATGTAGCAAAAGTAATCTTAAGCTGAAACGTCCCTTGGACTGACGGTATAAATGCGTGGTATGATTTTATGTGCATCTCTTCTTCGTTGTCGCCATAGACCATTTACAAATACATAGTGATATGGTATCTCTATGTATAAAAATTGTCTGGCCTGCGTATCTTGACAGTTTAATTTAAACCATGCAGTAAGTGTGGTATCTCTGTCTTCACTTTGATATAATGCAGTTCTTTCATTTCCTTGAGTAAAGCAAACCAACTGACTTTGAGGCAAATGTACAGCTAAACGATAGATAGCATGTGACCGATCATGCATCTCAAATTTCAAAAGGCGCCACATTGCTTCAGGAGCACTCACATACCGAGCATCTAAATAATTTGATAGTTCATCGTGTAAAATTGGATTTTCGTTTTCATTTGCAGCACCTTGTACAACAACAGCGTCATATCCTTTGTATGTATATTTATACACATACTTAATTGATTTAATCGAAGTGCAAGCTTCCACATTGATGTGTGCATTGTACTTGATGAGCAAATGTGGATTGTATGGAACGACAAATCTATTATCAACCTTTTGGCCACGTATAATAGCTGTTTGTCTTTGTGTTCTTTTATACAAAGGATATCCATCACAATTTGCATAAGTTTGCATTTGAAATTGTTTTGGAAATTCTTTAGTACATTTTTTATTTTCCATACATGGTGAATTAGGATTCATCTCTCCACATGGGCCATGAATCATTCTATGTGTAACAATCTCCCAAAGTTTTGTATATTTTTCTTGGTCTGGCAATTGTGCAGAAATTACTGAATCCACTCTCTCTGCAGTGTTCAACTTATCTTTTTCCTGCAGTATTAAAAGTATGTGAGCATGTGGCAATCCTCTTTTTTGAAATTCAATGGTGTAAACAAAAGCCACACATTGTCCAAATAAGTGTGCTTTAGTGATATCATGTATTAATGAATTGAGTTTGATTTTGAATACTCTTGCCACTAAATCTGGTCGGTCAGAAGTAGTTTGTCCCAGATTCAAATTTTCTTTGATCTCTGGCCATTGTGGATTACATGTGAATGTAATATATAAATCTGTTTTTCCAAATTTTGTAACAATAGCCATGGCATCATTATACCTGCATATTGCGAGGAGATCCTTGGAAAGAGGATGGCAAAATAATTGCTCTTCCAGCTGGAATGTCTCTGTTGGAAGCTAAATCTGCCACATAATCCATTAATCCACAATACTGTTCTACTCGTAATTTATTTTGTTGATATTTAATGAAATTTAGATTATTGGCTTCAACTTGTAAATATGAATTAATAATCCATTGTTGAGTGAGTTTGCCTCCATGTAAAATTGGATTAAAACAATCACGGATAGCAGTTTGTGCCACTTTATATTCCAGCATGGAAATATTAGATCTAATATGAAGTTTAGTATTGGGATAACTTTCCAATTGTAATTTTGGTTCCCATCCTGGTTACCCATTTGGAAAGAAAATGGGATATGTCATTGGATCTAAATTACAGCTTAATATATTGATGTTGATAAATGGTTGTTCTTCATTGCGTGGATATATTCTAATATCCCGCTGAAAAGGTGGTTCACCATCTTCATTTTTAAATACCATGGCAACCTCATTTACAGTAGGTAAATTATATCTTCTTTGATCAGTGTTGCGATCTCTTTTTAACACCATATATACTCTTGGTGTAGGCAATTGATGTCTTTCAGCATGTTCCTGTTGTTCTTTTTCAAGCTGTGCTAATTGTTTGTATGCTTGACTATATGGGTTTTTTTGCATAATTTTATCCAGCTGTTCAAAGACTATGCGCAAACACTGTCTATTTTCTGGAAGTGTCATTCTTTGTTCCACAGCTTCCATTGTATCTAAGATATATAACTGTGCAAATTTCCTTTGCTCTCCTTCTTGTGGGTGTAAATGTGAAGTTCGGTGGTATATTTGACCTTGAACTCTGAAACAGTAAGGACCATGTCCTGGTACATTTTCTGCTAATGTTGCACCCATTGAAGCAAATGAAATTGCACTGTTATAAGACCTTATGTTTTGTTTGAAATTATTATAATTTGGAAATGTTGGATCGCTCATTATGCATTCTAAATAATATGGAAATGGGTGTCTTAGTGGAAGTTTCACCTTTCCTTTCTGACAGCAACGAATGAAATTTCCGTCAGTAGGTCTTTCCTTTATAAAATGATAGGCCCCACAAAACTGACAAACCACATTAAGTAACCCACAATAATGAGTATCTACTTCTACTGCAGTAGTAAACACATTGTCATGCATTTCTTCAACATAGATATCAGACCCACTTTCTATATGTCCATTTTTTTCTTGTGTGTCTACATTTAAGTCGTTCTGCAAAATAGAATCATTGGACAATGGTTCACAGAGATGTTTTTGTTTACTTTTACGTTTCTTGGAAGCCCCAACACACTCACTTGCGGCTTTCTTACTCATCTTTCTTTTATTTAAAAGTCTCGGTCGATCTTCTTCTCGCAAGCGTTGTGAAGTTTCCGGTTTCTGAGCATCTCTCCACCATCTTGCTTCCTTTCCCTTGCCAATCTTCTTTTGCGTTCAATTTTGTCTTCTCCATTTTCCTCCATTTTAATCTGTAATTGTAAATAGAGATGTAATTATTGTTAGTTCTTTGTTTTGTATACATTTTTTTTCCTTTTTGTACTGTTCCATTAAAGTAGATGAATAAAATATTCAAACATTTTAAAATGTTGCACTTTAGACTGAAAGAAATGAAACCATTTTTCAAAGTATTTTATTGACATATATTAAATAGGAAATAGCTGCACATATCTATCTTTATATTATTAATCCTTCAATTCCATTCCTTCTTGATTGAATTCACAGCATACCATCAATTTCTTTATTTTGCAAGTTTTGTAAGCTTCTTATTTTTTTTAAATATTCTTATTCATTAGTATTGTCTTTTCAACTTTTTTCAAGTTATGACTAAATATCATACGTTAATGACTCAATAAGTACTCTCCATTTTCACCAAATATATAATATAGCCTTTTTCTATGCATCACTACAAAATTAAATTTTTTACCTGTGAGTATGATGTTGATGTTGTTGAAAGGCTGCAAACGTCACGCTGTGTGTTTATTCCCTTGCAGATCCAAAGAAACTGTAAAATCAAATTGAGAATATTTTTAATCTTTTGCTTCATCGATATCATTAAATGAACATCAACAGACATATATTTGGCTACATTAAAAACCTCAAATCATATTTTTTAATATCTTGCTGTAGTAATATAATTCAAATTCTGTACCTGTCAAAATTATCCTTATGATGTTCAATGTGTGCGAACGTCACTATCTCTGTTCATTCAGCTACAGTTCACTGCAATTATACAAAATAGTAAAATTAATGTATAATATGTTGCTTCATCTGTATCAATCAATGAGGCTTAACATACATATTTTTGCATATATTAAAAACATGAAATAAATATATCAATCAATCAGCATGAACACACATATGTAAGCATAGATTAAAAACATACACTCAATATTACTGTTAGTCTTTAAATAAAACTTGATTAATCTGTATTAATCTTAAATTAATGTCTGACTAAATATAACGTCAAGACATAAGCATGAGTCTATTCCCTTTTTTTTGTTTGAGGGGTATTTTAAAATGAGTATGTTACAACTGAATTCTTAAAATAATGTACATTACTAATGAACTAAGAATCAATTAATGTTCATTAATATTAAAGTAATGTGTGACTAAATCTAACATCAACATTTATGCATGAGTATATAGCCTTTTTTTGGGGGGGGGGGGTTTATTTTATACAAAATATATAAGAACTGATTTATTTAAAGAATGTACATTAATACTTAATTAATCAACGTGTTCCTTTTTTTATGCACATTCTTAAACTTTAACCTTTTCTGATATTAATGATTAGTAATGATACATTATGAATGTTATTTACAATTCTTTCCCACAGGTAATCACGATATATAACAAAATAATTATTAAATGAATGTACATTAATAATTAATTAATCAATGTGTTGCTTTTTTATTCACATTCTTAAACGTTAACTAATTTTAATTAATGTACATTATGAATGTTATTAACAATTGTTTCACACAGGTAAGCACAGAATTATTTTTCTATTAATTAAATTTATTATTTTTGATTTATTAAGTAAGTAACAATTTATTAATTAATAATTATAAATGATATTTACCTTTTTTAATGTAATAATGCTGAAGCAGTATCCTGAAGAGCTAACAATCTCTTGAGATTTCCCGGGATCAGAAAACGTCCAGTCAGAATGTCATCACCTGAGGAGAAAGTGTCAGTTATGTGTCAAGTGTGCCCTATATATAGGCTTTGTGCGCGAGACAAATGCATTGTCTTAGGCGGGAAATCCGCTGTTGCTCGAGACAAATGCGTTGTTTTAGGCGGGAAATCCGATGTGGCGCGAGACAAAGGCGGGAAATCTGTGTTAATGCGTAAATCTGTAATTGCGTTTCGTAAAATGTACTCGCTATTGTCTTTTTTACTTCTTTTCTCTTTGTAACTCGTCTAAATCGATGTAAATTGGAGTTCCAACTCACTCCCAGAGGTCCTGCCTGGTTCCCCATGCTGTAAGTGACCTTTTTTTTTTTTTTTTTTTAGTGTGTATTTAGTGTTTTTTTAATTGTTTTGGTTCCGCTGCTTATCTCGGAATTTTTTTCATCTCGTATTTTTTTTCTAAGTGCTACGGTTTAACGGCTCGCCTGCAATGAGCGCCTGCGGCGCTCATTGCCAAAGTGCTACGGTTTAATGGAACGGCTCGCCGGCGCTCATCGCAAAGTCGTACGATCGGCAAAGTGGTACGGTTTAACGGCTTGCAACGCTGCGCGAGGCTCGCCGAGCAATGAGCGCCACAGGCGCTCATCGCTAAGTCGTACGCACTACGCAACACAGCGTGACGACGATTTGTAGTTGGACAATTATAATATGTGATGGTTAAAATATGAAATATAAATGATATAAGCTGCACATATGTCATACAATGACAAAGTTAATATTGATTCATAGGTGATGTCCCCTCTAATGATTTATGAAACACCTATAGGTTCAATATAACTTGGATTGAAACCAATGGGAAGATTAAGTAGCAGGGTGTATAATAAAGGAATTGGAATAACCTCTATGTTGGAGTGTTGCCATCCAGATACCCTATACAGACTGTTCCCTGTGTCAAGTTGTATATCGCTGTGGTGGATATGTACTGTACTATGTACAAAAAATTGGATGTGGGGGAAAGCCTACCTTGAATGCCTTTGCCTAAATAGGGTATGATAGGATATAGGTAGGGTCACGGGCAAAATCGCCAAAGTAAGGATACCCCATAGACAATACAGTACACTCTCAGGATAGTGGTAAGCCTCCCCTGGATGTCTAGTGGCACTTGCCCTGAATGGAGTATACATGGCTAAAGGTGGGATCACAGGCAAAATTAAGAAATCTCCAATAATAGGTGTGAGAATGTAAGGAACCGAGACAGATTATTGAGGGCTGTTATGTAAGCCATAGGCTGTACTGCTCCTTGTATCTAGCTCTCAGGTAGTTAAAACACTTAAATTCACCTGGTCCAGTGCTTCACTATAAAAACCCCAGGAAGCCCCAGTGAAGGGAAGGAGTGTGCTGCTGATAAGGCTCTAGCCTGAGTAGTTTGGAAGCTGAAGCCAGAAGCTGAGGACTTGCCTTGGAGACAAGCTGGAAGGAGCCTGTAAAGTACAGCGAGTTGAGAGGACTGACAGCTGCCTGAATTGCTGCGGGGATGACCAAGGTGAACTGTTTGGAGAAGCCATGTGGTGAGTGAGATCCTGCGGAGAAAGGTACAAGTCCAGCTGTATACCTGAGCCTTAGAGAGTGGCTGAAAACTATACCTGTGGGATATCGTGGACTGTTGTGACCTGCACTATTGTTACTAAAGAGTACTATGTGGATAAGCGGTGTGCTGAGCGTGGAGCTGACAGAGGCCCTGTTTGAAGGTACCAGACTGATTATGCCCCAGGGAAGTTGCAGAGTGTTTTGACCGGTACATATGTTATAATTTAATATTGCTGAATCAAAGGGTCCCTGGGGTGAAGCATACGGGAGAGACGGGCCGGCCCTATGCTTCATCCGCGGCTACTGATGTAGAAATGTGGAAAAGACTACCGTTATACAAGAGACTGTTTGTATCCTGGCCACAAGGTGGCAATATAGCAATAGTCGGAGACTATTTGTATCCTGGCCACAAGGTGGCAATCTTTCAATAACCAGAGACTATTCGTAACCTGGCCACAAGGTGGCAAATTATAATTATTAAAATACTGTCCTTGTCCTTGCCACTAGGTGGCACTATTCCTACGGAATTACTCCTTCCCGAGTACAACGGAGTGGGAGCTCCGTCCTGAAGACACCGTGGTGTAGGCTTTTTGTCCCTGTTGCAGGTAAGCTGCACAGGTATAGTCAGGGTGTTCCTGTGTCACCGCCAGTCCGTATATGTAGATGTTTATTTTCGTTATTTAAGCAGAGTTACTGCTCCTGTTTGTTTTTGTTATTTCATAATAAACCTGTTTGCTGTCTCACCAGAAGGTATCTGTTTCTAACTCAAGAAAGCACAGCTCTACACGGCCATCTTGGTCACACTGGTGTCAGAAGTGGGATTACTTATTTTGTCCTGGTTTCAAGGACTGCCCCGCCTTCAACATGGAGGATCTGATGAAGACATTAATGATGGGAGCGGTGGCTCAACAAGAGACTAACAGGCTGTTGGCCATTCAAGTGAACCAAACCCAGGCCGTTCTTGAAATACTTTCCATGGTTCCAAAACCTGATGCAGGAGTTAGAGCCAGCCACCGATTACCCAAGTTGAGTCCAGAGGATGACATAGAGACTTATTTATTGTCATTTGAGAGAACTGCAATGCGTGAGGCATGGCCTCAAGCCCAGTGGGCCGAAATTCTTGCTCCATTCCTCATTGGTACCGCCCCGCAGGCCTATCATGATCTTACGGCTGAGCAGGCCTCCGACTATACCGTACTTAGGAGGGAGCCCGCGAAGGAGTGAACCCTGCAGTGAGGGCCCAAAGATATCATCAGTGGAGATATTGCCGCCAGCAACCAGCCAGGCAACAACTATATAATCTCCTCCATATCACCAGGAAATGGTTATGTCCTGAATTGAAGTCCCCTGCACAAATAGTGGAAACCGTAGTACTGGATCGCTATTGGAGGGCCTTACCCAAGGAGATGAGAGATTGGGTTGGTCAAGGGGGCCCTACCACCATGGAGGTAATGATTGATTGGGCAGAACGTTATCAGGCCTGTAGAGAAGAGTCTGAGAATCCCAGGCTGGATGTACCTCCAGAAGAGAGAAGGATCCGATCTGAGAGAAGGAGCCCTGCTGAGAGAAACACTGGCACTTTCAGGGGACCCCCACACGATGTCCAAAGGCTCGATAAAAGGGAACCCAGAGGGACGAGAGGAGAAGAAAGACCCTCATAGAGCCAAATAGAAAGACAAAGAACATTTGTGCTTTCATTGCGGAGAGCCTGGTCATATAGCCGCGCAATGCGCAAATCCTGAGGTACCCATGCAATGTGAGCTCGGACTCAAAACGCCTTGATGTGACCTTATAACACTTGTAGGCCTATCAGAGCCAGTACACCATTTTACAACGGAAGTCCTACTCAACGGGAGGAAGGTCCGAGGCCTAATAGACTCTGGGAGTGCAGTCACTTTAATATCTGGAAGAAACGGGGTCTCCCTCAGCACAAGAACGGGGAAGAAAATGGGCCTCACCTGTGTACATGGCACAGTCATGACTTATCCCACCCAGACGTTTCACATAGAGGTACAAGGGATCAGAGCAAACATGACAGGCCCCGTGGTTCCTAGACTCCCATATCCGGTAGTCTTGGGACGAGACTTCCCTCTCTTCGACAGTCTGCTCCAGATGAAACCCCATCAGATTAAGGGGAACAGCCAATATATACAGGTCAGCTCTGCAGGAGAGCTTGGAGAAATATTCCCATTTGATGATCCTGATCTGTTCTCTTCCCGACAAAAAAATAAGAAATCAAGAAAAGAAAGAAGAAAACAGAAAAGATTAGGAGCAGCGTATAAAAACAAACAGAACCTAAGGGAGCAGTTGAAGAAACAAACTGAAGAACAGAAAGTGCTACCTGAAAAAACAAAAGTACTGGAAACATCAAATGACCGACATGTGGCCTTACAGAGTCAACTAACAAGGGCCATGGAGGAACTCCAGAAACTCCTCAAAGAATCTGGGGAAGCTAACAAAACAATGCAGGAACAGCTGGTTGAAATGGAAGCAGCAAAATGTCAAATTGGAAAAGATCTGGGAGTGAAAATAAGCACGTTGGAAAAAGAAATCGAAAATGCAAATGACCTGTTATCTGCCAGTAAACGCAAAGGGGTATTGCTATCAGAAGAGGAACTAACAGCCATGTCTCCCACCGCTGCTGCTGTTGCCAAAGTTGTAAAACTTGGCATGAAACTAACAGAGCTCTACAATGCTTATATGGAATCACAGGACCAGTTGCTTTTGGAAAAACTAATAAATAAAAGAACCAATAAGTACTTAGATGAAATTGTGAAAGAAGGGGAAGCGAAGGCTCCAATTCTGAAACGTCATTGAGCGGAATATGAGCATATGCAGAAGACTATAGCAAGTCTGTCGGCCAAACTGGAGCAGGCTATGAGGGAAATGCATCGACTCCAAGATGAAACTGATAAGGCCAATAAACAGTCTACATTACTTGAAAGAGAAAACCAAAGGATAGAGTTACAAGTGAAAGATTTGTCGCAACAGATAAGGGTTCTATTAATGGAACTAGAAGAATCTGCAGAAGCTAAGGCAGCTCTGAAAAAGCTTAAAGAAGTATTTGACAATTACCGAAAACAAAAGGCTGAAAACGACCGAATACTGAATGAGCAGACTGAAAAGCTGCAAGAACACGTTACAGACTTGCACTCCCAAAATACCAGGATTTCTACCCAGCTCGAATTTGCATCCAAACGCTATGAAATGCTCCAAGACAATGTTGAAAGTTACCGTCGTGAAATAGTATCTTTGCAAGAAAAAACACAAAGGGCTTCTGCTACAACCCAAAAACAAGAGCAGATCGTAAACACAATGACCCAAGACTTGAGGGCAGTTAATGAAAAACTTGCTGTAGCAGAAGTCAGAGCAGAAAATTTGAGACGTGAAAAGGAACTCTTCAAGATGTCAGAAACTAGAATCCTTCAAGAGCGTGATGCTTTGCTTGCTGAGCATAAAGGACAGAATCTGCTATTGACAAACTTGCAGACTATTCAGCTTACCCTGGAAAGATCTGATACAGAGATTAAGCAGAGGTTCAACAAACAAATTGAGAAGTTAGAACGAGAACTGGCTCAGACTAAGAAAAAGCTGGAGCATGAAATTGACCAAAAGCATGCAGTGAGCCAAAACAAAGATGTTCAGGTTTTGGATTTGAAGAAACAATATGAATCGGAAGCTAGTCTTCACACCAACACCAAGGAGCTACTGAAGAATGCCAACAAAGAGATTTCTATGCTGAAACAGAAGCTAAATACATTTTGAAACACAACTGGGATCTCGTGCAAACCAGCAAACCGCAAGCAAAGATAAGGATGTCACCATTGAAGAGATTGAAGAAATAAAGACAAAACTGAGGCAGTCTGAAGAGCATGTTAATAATCTCGGACCACGCTCCCCTGCAGGGGATGCACCGGAACAAAGGAGAAAATGCCAGAGTGATGAGATGGTTCTTATCCCTGCAGCCATTCAGTTTCAACCTGATTCATAGGGCAGGAACTCGCCAGGGCAACGCTGATGCCCTCTCCCGGATCCTCTGCCTCTTGGCGGACGCTCACTCCCCTGTCGTTGAGCTGAGGGAGGGGATGTGTGAAAATGTAAGGAACCGAGACAGATTATTGAGGGCTGTTATGTAAGCCATAGGCTGTACTGCTCCTTGTATCCAGCTCTCAGGTAGTTAAAACACTTAAATTCACCTGGTCCAGTGCTTCACTATAAAAACCCCAGGAAGCCCCAGTGAAGGGGGGGGGGGTGCTGCCTGATTAGGCTCTGGCCTGAGTAGTTTGGAAGCTGAAGCCAGAAGCTGAGGACTTGCCTAGGAGACATGCTGGAAGGAGCCTGTAAAGTACAGCGAGTTGAGAGGACTGACAGCTGCCTGAATTGCTGCGGGGATGACCAAGGTGAACTGTTTGGAGAAGCCATGTGGTGAGTGAGATCCTGCGGTTTCTTAGAGAAGAAAGGTACAAGTCCAGCTGTATACCTGAGCCTTAGAGAGTGACTGAAAACAATACCTGTGGGATATCGTGGACTGTTGTGACCTGCACTATTGTTACTAAAGAGTACTATGTGGAGAAGCGGTGTGCTGAGCGTGGAGCTGACAGAGGCCCTGTTTGAAGGTACCAGACTGATTATGCCCCAGGGAAGTTGCAGAGTGTTTTGACCGGTACATATGTTATAATTTAATACTGCTGAATGAAAGGGTCCCTGGGGTGAAGCATACGGGAGAGACGGGCCGGCCCTATGCTTCATCCGCGGCTACTGATGTAGAAATGTGGAAAAGACTACCGTTATACAAGAGACTGTTTGTATCCTGGCCACAGGGTGGCAATATAGCAATAGTCGGAGACTATTTGTATGCTGGCCACAAGGTGGCAATCTTTCAATAACCAGAGACTATTCATAACCTGGCCACAAGGTGGCAAATTATAATTATTAAAATACTGTCCTTGTCCTTGCCACTAGGTGGCGCTATTCCTACGAAACTACTCCTTCCCGAGTACAACGGAGTGGGAGCTCCATCCTGAAGACACCGGGGTGTAGTCTTTTTGTCCCTGTTGCAGGTAAGCTGCACAGGTATAGTCAGGGCATTCCTGTGTCACCATTAGTCCGTATATGTAGATGTTTATTTTCGTTATTTAAGCAGAGTTATTGCTCCTGTTTGTTTTTGTTATTTCATAATAAACCTGTTTGCTGTCTCACCAGAAGGTATCCGTTTCTAACTCAAGAAAGCACAGCTCTACACGGCCATCTTGGTCAAATAGGACACACCACTAAAATTACAGCAACGCTCATATGATCTCTGAACTGTCTGATAGCCCAAACCATGCTTAAGGTGGTGTCTCTGTAGCATAAAAAAGTCCCCAAAGCTGGGATGAATCACAGATAGTACAGCAACACTGGTGGATAGGGGTGCACCTACCTTAGATGACCAATACTCGAACACCCTCTCTAACTGTCCCTCTGAACTACCAATAAAATGTGCAGCCAGGATAAAACAATAAAATGCCCCAACGCACGTTTTGTCAGACAAGATCTTGACAAGTGGTTTTATATTCAACCTATACAGTAGGTGTTTCATAATTCATTAGATGGGACATCATTTTTCCCTATGAATCAATATTAACATTGTCATTGTATGACATGTGTGCAGCTTATATAATTTATATTTCATATGAGGAACTAAAGGACCTATTAATGAAGGTGAAAGAAGAGGGTGCAAAATCTGCTGCTCAATGTTAAAAAAACGAAGATCATGGCAAACTGCAATCTCTGTTCCTGGAAAAAAGATGGGGAAGAAGTGGAGGCAGTGACAGATTTTTCTTTTCCTGGTTCCAAGAACTCTGCAGATGGGGACTGTACCCATGAAATGATAAGATAATTGCTTCTGCGGCGGACAAGCTAGTAAAAAGTAATTATATTACACTATCAACAAAGGTCCGCATTGTTAGAACTTTGGTATTCCCAGTAGTAAGATAGGGCTGTGAGAACTGGACCATAAAGATGTCAGAGTGCTGTAGAATTGATGCCTTTGAATTGTGGTGTTGGAGAAAACTGCTTAGAGTTCCTTGGACTTCAAGATGATCCAATCAATCAATGATACAGAAAATCCTGAGGCCGAAGCCAGGATCCCTAGAGAAGACCTTGATGCTGGGGAAATTGAAGGCACCGGAAGAAGAGAACAGCAGAGGTAGAAATAGATAGATGAGATAGTTGAAACGAAGAGCATGAGCTTGATGATGGTCAGAGGCGCAGATACTGACAAATGTGCCTGACGTGAGAGTCGGACATGACTTAATGACTAAACAACTAATAGCAGTTTTGACTGTAATAATTAAGTTGGGCTAAGAAAGATTTTGAGTGTAAACTAAATAATATAAGGATTCTTAAAAAGGTATAGTGCCACTTGTTGCATCTGTAAGTGTTTCAGAGTCTGGGTTTCTTTCCCCTTTATTTAGTATATCCAAAGATGCAAGGCCGGGGTGTCTCTTGCCCTCACTTATAGTTGCATTAGTTATAGGATATTTGGGTGCAGCAATTAAGTTGCATTCAGATATAAAGGGGACTGTAGACCAGGAACACATCATTATGAGCATATTTGGTGGAGCTTTTATTCAACCAGTTTGGCTCAAAATCATAGTTGTAATTTACTGAATTAATCCTTATACTATTGCAAACTTATTAGAAACTTCACTACTCCACTTGAACCTACAAAATGTGCCTAAATATACCAGTTTTGCTTATTATAACTTTTCTATTACCAGTAAAAAATACAGTTGCTAGGGCATGGAAAAGTGCTACAGTGCCAGGGCTGGCTTGATAATAGAAGTGGCCACAGACTTAGAATTAGCAACTTCTTCCCACAATTCCTTGTTAAAACACAAGCAGTATGACCACCCTATTTGCCGACGATATTATTCTGTCCCTTACCTCGCCCAGTCAATCTCTGAGCCACTTGGAACAAATTATTTCTAGATTCGCTTACATATCCAGCTATAAACTAAATGCTTAAAAATGTGAGATTCTTACAATCAACATCTCTAATAAGAATAGGGAAGAATTGGAGACACAATTTCCATACAACTGGCATTCAAATTCTTTTAATCATCTAGGAATTACATTCTGTGAAGACATCAGTAAAATGCCTTCTATTAATCTAGGTAAAGTGTTTCTTAAATGTGAGAAATCTATAAAAGCTTGGAGTGGTATTCGCTTGTCTTTTTCAGGCAGAGTGGCCTCTATTAAAATGGTCATCTTGTTGAGAATTAACTATATCTTACAATCCATCTCTTTTTTCCTTTCCAACTGTGTTGCTTACACGTTTTTAATCCTTAATCGATAAAATTATACATTCTGGTAAATATATTAGGCTAAACAGATCAATTATGGTCATAAAATGTTGTAATGGCGGTATTGGCTATCCAGTAATTAAATCTTATTATAAAGCCATTAGGCTATCACAAGTTTTGAAATGGTTGGATCATAACAATAAATATCCGTGGCAACAAATTGAGAGCTCACTTATCATGAATCGTGACCTAAAGTCACTGTTTTTCTTTGAAAAATTCCCTGCCAAATATTTAATGAAAGGTTCAGTTATAGTCAAGTCAAATTTATATTTTTGGCAACGTACTAATAAAAAGCAGTCATATATTCCCTTTCCTAGTTTATTAACACCAATTTCTAGTATTATTAAATTAATTAAAACTATTACAAACTCTAACATTTTAATTAATTCATCTCAGATACTTGGTGATTTTTGTCTTGATAGAAAACTTCTCCCCTTTTCTCGCTTTAAATTAAAATTTGGTATTTCAAATTTGTGTTGGTTAACATATGAACAATTAAAAGTATGGGCAGATAAGCATATAACTTATAAAGTTTTTGGCAAGCAGTTGAATTCGGTCGAACTGCTTGTTCAAAAAATGCATTTCTCCCACCTAGTTTCTAAATGTTTTCATATTATACGATCTAATATTGAGAAAACTAAATCTGCCTCTTTGATGTTGTGGGAGCAAGATTTTACCACTTCAAATTCCTTAAGTAGTTGGGAAAAAGCTTTCAGAGCTACTAATAAATTTATCAAAAATGCTTCCCAAAGGGACGTATACTTTAAGACCTTAAACAGATGGTATATTGTTCCTTAGAGTATACCAAATCTCCCACGACATCAAAGATAAACTTTGTGGGAATATTGGCAATCAACTCCACATTTGGTGGGAATGTCCTCTTATTAACCCTGTATGGGTTGAGTGCTTTGAATTTATATCAACTATACTAAAAAAGACTATCTGTCTCATCCCATATGGCTGTTTATTTCATATCTTTTTTGACGCTCTTAAAACTAGAGAACTTGCGTTAATTATTCAGATCTGTTCCACAGTCAAATCTGCCATTATTGGTAGATGGAAACAACCCAACCCTCCTAGCTGGGCGGAAATATTTAAAAAACTTAATTATATTAGAAACTTAGAAAAACTTTATGAATCTGGCAAAATTATTAATCAACATAAACTTAAATGGTTGGTTTGGGACTCAATGGCAGAACCTTGAACATTTAAACAAATCAAGTTTTTATGAGACTTTTTTGATCCTTATCTGTGTATTAGCACAGGTTATGAATGTGGTGTGAATGAGGTGATATTTGTTTTTTTCTTTTCTTGTTTTGTTTCTGTCTTGTTTTTTTTTGTCTTGTTTTTTTTCTCTTTTTTTTGTTATTATATAATAATTTGTTATATTTGTGTTTAAATATTAGGCATAGTGCTGTCTGTTTGTTTTGTGTACATTTTGTTATTTGAAAAATCAATAAAAAAAATAAAAATAAACACAAGCAGTATGGTGAACATGACTGGTATATAATGGCAGCCTCTTCGACTAACCCTTTTCTTTTGGCAAATGCGACTAAACCAGTTATTAAAAGAAATGGTAATATAATCAGCAGAGATGTTTCCTTCATACACATTGGCTATTAACTGTCTGAACTTGCCCTTGGCACCTTTCAGCCTAGATATCACCATGGTGCTGTGGGACAGCCATTGGCAGAAGTTGGTTGGATTGTATTTGTTCGGTCTTTTTGTTTATTATATTTGGTTGAACATTCTTCACATGTCTACATGTTGTATTCTAACTTGTAAACTTGGTGGTAAGAGAGTATGGCGATAGCATACACCACTTACAGAAGATGTATATCACATGTGGGTTTAATGCCTATTTTCTTATATTTTTGTGAACAAATAAATACATCTGAAAGGAAAATACTGTGCCCAATTAGCTATATAATAATAATTATCTTTCAATGTGTTCTACGTACATTGTAAGTTGTGATATCTGGACAATAAGGTCACTTCATAAATTTTAATTTGATTATGACCCCGGATAGAATCAGACCAGTATGTTCCAAATAAAGTAACAACATTTAATTGGAATATAATATTGTATTCCCGTACCAATTAATGTAACTCATCAGGGATGCACGCAGTAATAATTCCCACTGAGAATTCCCTATTTGGATCTGGAAAGTCTTGAGTTGGCAACAGAAGCGTAAATACGGGATGAAAATACACTACAATAAGGAAGGATACAACAAACATGAATAACTATAAATGCATCCTAGCATTATCCTTCATGTTTTATTTTAATCCTACTTATTTTGTACCACACGGACTGTATCTCAAGGCTTTTCAACCATTGTATCTGGAGAATGTAAATGGTAAGTTGAATTATTCTTTTAAGTCAAATTTAGTGACTAGAGATGAATAACTTCGAACAAGATAATAATTGTGTGCCCATGTCTTGATAGAAAAACCTTACTTAGGGCCAAATTCAATTCGAAGCCCGCAACTCGATCGCTGTAGGCCGAATGTCTGTGAGTGTGTTGCGGGCTTCCGTTCGTCTCCAATTGCGATGCTATTCAATTGCTCAAGCCAGTAACCGCTCATTTCGAATCAGCCAATAGGAAATTAGACCGTCATTATTACGGCAGTAAAACATGGAGGTTACATGTCAATCAATTAGGTTTGGGGGTCCGATATGCGATGGGACTTGCAAAACCGCAAAATAAAGAATTATGAAAATGAATGCCAATACTGTTCTAGTCCATGTGGGTGGCTTGATATGTATTAACTCATTGATACCCGAGATCTATTTAACCCCAAAATGAGACATAAAAATAAATCGTATTTCCTGCCGATTTGCAAGCTTGAGACTGTTGTGCAATTAATTCTAATGTCTGTCATAGCGTTCCCCGTCATTTACAGTATTCATTTTTTATTTGCATTTACAGTGCTACAAATAGGTGTTTAACCCCTTGTGGGTCCTCTCTAGCACTCGTTGGATTTTCTTCTTCATTTGCGGTTTACAGTGTGAAAATACTTGCTGGCTTGGGGAAATCGAGCAATTGAATACCGATTCGTGATTTTAGCCGTGCGAAAGTGACAGATCAAAGGCTTCTGGAGGCTGTGAGTTACGGGTTTCACCATCTCCATTTTCTCAAGGCTGTAACTAGGAAGCCGATCTGAGCCGGCAAAAGACGCCAATTGAATAGCAAATTAGCTTGCGACCTCACTTACAGGCTAACGGAACTCCCGAAACCTTGATTGAATATGTCCCTTAGTTTTTAGAGAAAATTGCATATATTAAAGGATTAAATTAGGAGTAGATGGGAAGCATCTTTCAGAAATATCCAAGAACAAGGGATCATGATCTGAAGATGCAAGATGTATTGGTAATCTGTGAAAAGTACCAATAACTAGAAGAGCCAAACATGGTAAAATAACTGTGGGATAACCATAAAGTCTTCCTCAGGGTTAATTAAGTTATACTTTTAGGTAGACAGAATGGGTAGATCCAAAGGGCACTAGTTTTTATCCACCACCAAATATATGTTTCTATGCTGTAAGATCAGCATCTGGTTTTGAAGCATTGTCTACTTTATCGTTGAATTAATCCAGATATATCTCTATATTCACACCCAGAGCCAAGACAGACTGAAGGCGTCTTATAACTCCAGACTATACCTAACACAAAGAGAAATGTACAAGCTAGATTTAGTTTAATGTTATTTAAATGATGATTATTCAAATGTAAAACCAAAAATATCCAAGAGCCTGAGTCAATTGAGCAATTGTAACTTACTGGAGCCCGTAAGTGAGGTTGTAAGCTAACTTGCTATTCAATTGGCATCTTTTTGCGGGCTACAAATGGGTTACGGGTTACAGGCTTGAAATCATTGCGGTTGTTAAAAACGGAACTTGCAGTCTCCAGAAGCCTTTGATCTTTCACGGCCGCAAGAGGTCCGGTCGCTAAAATCGCAAATCGCTATTCAATTGCAAAGCCAGCAAATATTTTCACACTCATGAACGGCAAATGTAGAAGAAAATCCTACAAGTGCTAGAGAGGACCGGCAAGGGGGTTAAAGTCCGTAGCACTGTAAATGCTAATAAAAAATCAATACTGCCCTGTAAATAACGGGGAAAACTACAACAGACATTAGAATTAATTGCACAACAGTCTCAAGCCCGCAAATCGACAGGAGGAAATATTTTTGTTATGTTTCATTTCGGGGTTATATCTATCTCGGGAATCAATGAGTTAATACATATCAGGCCACCCACATGTACTAGGGCAGTATCTGGATTAAGTTTCAGTTTTGCGGTCTTGCGAGTCTGATCGCATGTTGGACCTCCAAACCCTAATTGATTGACATATAACCTCCATATTTTACTGACCTAATGATGACGGTCTCATTTTCTATTGGCTGTTTCTAAATGGGTAATTAAAGTCTTGCTTAATTGATCATGATCATGGCCTGAATTGCTACATACGAGTGCATGGTTTACGGTTTCGGCTTTAGGCCTGTAACTTGCGGGCTTGTTCAATTGAAAAGCACCAGATTTGTAGAAGAAGGATATTGCGAGATGACAGCATCTAATTGAATCGGGCTCCAAGCCTGCAAACTGTTTATTTGTCGTGCTTTTCATTATCCAATAAATCGTTACCTACTTTATTCAATGAATTGACCAAAATAAAGAACAATTTATAAATAAGAACAGAATCATTTATGGAAAACTCCAAATATAATGAGAACTAGAACTAAGAATACATAAATGTGCCTTAAGAATTATAGAATATCAGGATTTTATATTTTCACTTAAAATACATGTTGAAATAGAGAAAGCGAGCCATGTGACTCAACCCTCATGGGCTGCTTATTTGCATATATGGTGGGACTGACCCTGCTTAAAAAATAATTATTTATAGTTTTACTTTTTAAACGTTTTTTGACCCATTATCTAATCGTCAAGAAAGGATACTGTAAATATCTTAATACTTCAGTGGTCATTTAATAAATATAAAATCAAAAAGTGCTAAATAATTTAATTTAGAAAACACCCGTTAAGTCATCTGTAACGGATCTACTGGCACCCCGACCGGGTACCTCCGTTGATGGATGCGTCCTAGCTTGCGTCGAGGCCTACAAGCACTGCACCGGACACCAAAACCACCACAGACTCCAAGGATAGTACGACAGGAACAAGCGTTCAGTAGTTACAGCTCAAGGGAGTATGCAAAAACATAGCAATCCCCAGTATGATAGCGATCCCCTCCAATAACGCGACGAGACTACGTTTTGAAGGGTCAAGTAGAACTATATTTTAATGACAGGGAATCTCCTTTTATGCAATGGTGCCCTCTGAAGGGCTACACCCACATAATTATCACAACAGCCAATTATATACATGGTTCAACCCCCACGTCTCCTCCCCTCAGATAACAATTAAAACAGACACAATTTTAACCACATTCTGGATGTACCCCAAATACAGGGGGTACACCTTTAAGTCCAGCACCGTTCAATAGCTCTCACCCAGGGGAACAACATATACAAAAATGGCATGAATCAGACCAGGGGTTCAAAAGTTAGTAAAAGTATGTTTTTACACATAACACACAGACATTGCACATATCCCCCATACAATACACATATAGGACAATAGGTGAGTCACACCTCCCTGGCAACTTGGATACAATCAGACATTGATTCAATTACACTTCTTTGTTCTTATCAGAGAATGAAAACACTTTGGAAAATGCAAGGATCCTTTACAACTTTCTTATCTCTTGAATCTCTGTAACAGGATTATCTATTAGCCTAGGTCTGCAAAAGTCTGGCTAATATTCTGAGCCAATATATTCTGTAGAATATAAAACAACATACATATAGTAGGATCATATTTTAACCATAATAATCATAAAACAGTTTAAAACAGTGATGGGTTCCGCTACACACCTCCCCCGTGACCATAAGCCGGCATACACGGTCTGATCCCAACGGATCGGCCTGGGGATGTCCGGACAAAAGTATTTGTTGGTCAATTCTCTAGTTTGACAACCCATCAGCATTACTGCAATTTACATTTACTCACATTTCCCATATCCCCAGATAGCTGGGATCTGAGCGCACAAAACCACAGAATAGCGCTCAGATCATCTTCACACAGTTCAATTGCCATGTAGCTAAAGTCTTTCCCATAGTCTTTCATTATATGAATGGGCTTCATGGCACAGTTATCTGGGGTATCATGGTTCACACAGGGCAAGTACAGAATGACCCCCCTGTATGTAAAGGGCCAGAATGAGTGACTTACACTCTGGTATGGCCGAATACTGTGTTTAAAGGGCAATATGTCCCAGGGCCATAGTCGCAGGGCAGGAGGCTGGCAAACAGTCCTCTCCAAGACAAAGTGGCGAAAGGCACTTCGTCACATCATCTTTTACAATAATATAATTTAGACTTGACACTGTTTCATTCTCAGTTTGCAGTACGGGTGTTATATCTTGTTCCAGATCGTACATATTACAAGTTAAAGTCTACGTACGTCAAAAGGTGGCTGGGCAAATAAGACGTATGATGGTCTTCCAAAAGATCTACCAACCTTTACTAAATAGTAACTGAGAGATTAAGATTAAATGTATCTGTCAGTTTGTGGGATCTTCTGTGTGTGTCTGATTGGCCGTGTCTCATATCAAATATTGTTATTGAGGAATTCTGTATATCTGTAATTCAAATTACATTTGGAATCTCTTGTGTGATCCAACCCCAAGGAACCTATGTAGGCAGAGCGTCCTAGCCAATGAGCTGTGTCCTAGACAATCAGCTGTCTGTATCACAACTGCCTCCTGAACAGCTTTGTCTCAGCCAGTGAGATGGAAACAGATACTTTGTGTACCTGCCTCTGATTGGCCACAACTAATTATGAATTTTATGCTAATCTATGATGGATTTTCAGGGTTGTTCCTTCTCAAAATCAACTTGTTGAAAAATGAAGCATAACATTTTCCAAAGTTTAGTGTAAGATTTTTAAAGTTTATTATAGGATTTCATACCCTACTGAATCTCATAATACAGGAAAACTTATAATGGAGAGTTGTACGTCCCCATGGAGAAGATTATAATCAATGTGATAGCTTCAGGACGATTGTTGGGAAGATGTGTGTTCAAGGGTAGGAAACAGAATCTGAAATTACTGGTGTTCCTCTTCTCATCAAGCCGTGTGTAGTATTAATAGTATTAAAGGATGGATATGCTCCTATTAATACCAGTTCTGCATTTTATAAAAACATTATATACTGTATGTGAAAGAGTAACTCATGTTCCCTCCAGATTACAGCTAGTGGTCCAGTGGTCAATGATCACCAGAGAAGCTATATATCTCAAAAACACTTTGCGTGTGACTAAGAATATAATAAATCAGGAAAAATTCAAACAGCTAGTAGAAGAGAAAAGGTGATGCCTGGAGAGATCCATAATATAATGGTGGATGTTGTGTGCGTTAGAGGGGAGTTTACCTTTCTGGAGAGATGTGGTTGCATCCTTTGATGCAACATCCTGCATCTGGGTCAGTGAGGGGGAAGGGGTTCAGAGACAATTTCAGTCTTATCCAGTTATCAGACAAAGACTTATAATTAGACTTATGCCTGTTTCCTCCTCCCCCACCACTTACTCCACTAATAATAAACAAATACAAATCCCCATTATCCAGCTCTTAGGAACACAAAATGGTTTCCTGTACTTACTGTAAAATAGTCTTCAATCATCCCCCCCAAAAAAAAATGTTATATCCATAACTTAGAAGAGAGAAAAATAAAAAAAAGGACAGCTCTCAATTAGACACAGATTCTACATATTTCAATAAAAGGTTAAGCTCATCAAAGGACCATCGTCTCTTAAATTTAATTAACAACATCAAACAATGTAAAATGTGAGGGTTCAACTCCCAAAATTCAAATTACAACCCAAAAGGATGTAAATGTGAATCTAAAAGATATGAATAAAGGTCCCAAAAAGGGCTGCTCAGACCGTATATAATATCCTAAATATTATCGTCATAGCGTCTGTAGAGATGTTTTTAGGAAATGTGCGTCAGGTCTTAAAGCTAGGTTGCATCACTGACAAGTGACACCACAAATCGGAGACTGGAGGCGCAATCCCCAACAACCAGGGAGCTCAGAAGTGGTGATTAGACTCAGACTGGAGTATTTGTAAGTACAATATTGGCTTTAGCCATTTTAAAGAGATACAGTATCCCGTTCAGCCCATTTAAAGATAGACACTTAGATTTTGTGATATATGTATAGTGGCCGGGCTGTGAGTGAGCTAGTAGACTGAGAGGGATCACTGTTGCCATTTATGAACAATTGCCATGAGTGGCTCATACATACAAACCGGTTTGTGGCCGTGCGCTGACGTCTGGCATCTGTAAATCTGTGTCTAATTGAGAGTTGCCTTTTTTTTCTTTTTCTTTTTTCCAATTGACTTTTAGCAAGTTCCGACACTTTATCTGCTTCTGCTCTAAATGGCATTTTTACCATTAGAATATTGACTGCGAGGTGGAGATACAACTCTTATCTGATTATATCCATAACTTGCACAGCTGCTAATACTGTTAGTTTGATAGGTATTTGACAAACAAGTGTATTTTCTTCTTGGACTGCAGTGGCCTTTTCACATCTTTATTTAGCAAATATTAAGCATAAAATGGAAACTGTTGTTCACTTTCCACTAACAATCTTTACTGATATCTCAAGTGATATATATATATATATATATATATATATATATATATATATATATATTCACCTATAAAACATTTAACAGCATTTCTATTTGGATAAAAACTTAACTCTCAGAATAGTGAATATTTCTGTCACTATGTAGATGTATAATTGTGCATCCAGATGGTCAGCTATAACCAAAAGTGGTGCAGGAATGGAGACATTAAGTTGTAATAGCTCATGTGGACACTGTATAATATTAACTACTAATTAATGAAAATTAACATCTCAACTGTGACATCTTACTCTACTCCTCGTACAAGTACTCTCACTAATGCAAAACTCCTTCTTTGTTTAGTATGAGATGCTGGGGGATAATGAGACAAGGATAACCGAAGTTGTACTCCTTGGATTCCAGAGTCGCTACTCTATACAGATATTAATCTTCTTCCTTCTCCTTGTGATTTATGTGGTGACATTAACTGGAAATCTTCTCATAGTTGTATTGGTCTCGGCCAGTAGGCGCCTCCAATCGCCAATGTACTTCTTTCTTCAGCACTTATCCTTTTGCGATGTTCTCCTCACCACTAATATTGTCCCTAATACACTTCATGTCATGATTGTAGCAGGAAGCAGAATGTCATTGAATGGATGCCTCATAGAACTTCTGCAATAATAGAAGGATGTCTTCTCCCTGTCATGTCTTATGATCGATACATGGCCATTTGTTATCCTTTACGTTACACGGCTGTCATGGGATTCCGACTTTGCCTACGGCTAGTCATCTCCTCATGGTTACTAGGGAGTGTAATATCTTTTATGTCCTCCATGCTAATAAACACGTTAGTCTTCTGTGGCCCAAACATCATTGACCATTTTTTCTGCGATTTGGGTCCTGTTCTCAATCTTGCTTGCTCAGACTCCTCCATTGTGGAAATTGAAGTCTCTATAGTTACTATCCAAGTAGGTGTCTTTCAACTTGTGTTTATATTTGTGACTTATATTCATATCTCCATCAACATACTAAGGATATCCACCACCAGCAGTAGACAGAAAGCCTTCTCCACCTGCATCTCCCACCTGACTGTTGTCTGTACATATTATGGGACAATGATTATTCTCTACGTGATTCCATCGAAAGGACGATCATTGAACCTAAACAAGTTTCTGTCTCGTATGAATACAGTAGCAACACCTTTGCTTAACCCAATAATATACAGCTTAAGAAACCAAGAGATCAAAACAGCTTTTGGACAGGTCATTGACTTCCCAAATTGTCTTTGGTGATAAATAATATGGTTGGCTTCTATTGGGTGTCCAAGCTGTGGAAGAGGATCTGCCCAGGAGGTTGCCCTACTAGGAGTGCTAATCTGCCTTTTCTATGTAGTAACCACTACAGGCAAATAGACAGGTCTGTGGAAAATGTTAAGACAGCCTCCAGGACAGATCCCTCATTGAATACCTAAATAGAAGAAAATTTGTCTGAACCTCAAATGCTGATGTTCAAATTCTAAAAACTATACTGGGTTTTTCTTAATTAGCTACAGGTTTTATTGCAATTCAATTATTAAATAAATACATTAAATGCTTTTGTATGACCACTGTAATTAACTTTTAAGGTTTCCAGGCATTTCATTAGATAACATTGGGGGGGTCTTTATTTTGACCACTACAGAGACAGAAAAGCAGACTGTAATCCTAATTATCACATCAAAGCAGCTTATTAATATTTGTGCGCCGTCCATTTGCATATAAATACAGCAACAACAACAATACATTTTACAGGATTGGATAACACCACATAGAGCTAGTTTTTCATGCTCTTTAAAAATAACCAAAACAAAAACACAACATGATTTTGCGGTGACCTTTAAGTGAGAGCTTCCGGTAATCTACTCTAAACAGTATAAACCAACTACATTGATAGAAGATGAAGTGTATCTGAGTTCCTGAATCCTAATTTTTCTATTTATTGCTCCAATACGTTTTAAATTAGGCAGCTGACATAAACTGCAGAGGACAGCCGTAGGTTGCAGATCCTGTACAGGTCAAGCACAGTAAATGGACGCTGAAGAAATGTTTCCTATGATATATTTATTTGAGCATGTTATAAACACTGCAAACATTTTTCTTCTGTATAAAACATAAGTACTTATAAAATGTATTTAATTGAGTGTAAAAGCTTCTTTGGGTCCATATCAGCTATTTAAACTTGTGTAGGACTGAATTGCTGCTGGCAAGTAAAGTGTACTTATTTGCTATATGCAGAGATTTGGTCCAGGTGAGTAGTTAGAATCTCATTTAAAAAGGGGAAGGGGGGAAATTTTGAGCTTGCGAAAAGTTCTAGTGTCAAGTGCAGTTCTAGTATAAGTGTAGGAGTTTAAATAAAAGGAGTGACTTCAAAGAAAAAGAGCACGCTTATAGTGCAAAAATATATATATCTTTTATTGTTTATTTATTTTTCCCATTTAATTTTTGTAGACAAAAACTATGAATCAGTCCAGTGGCCACCTCACTCAGTCACATTCTGCCACATGTATGCACTACTGATCCAGGGTCCATACCTCTGTGAGAGGTGTGAGCATGTTGCCTCTCTGAAAGCTCAAATTGGAGAACTGGAGATGAGAATTGCAGCACTTACTGATATTCCACTGGAAAGGGAGTTGGTGCTCACTGAGCACAGTTTAGCTGGGCCTAGCATGGAGGGTGGAGCTGAAGCTAGTGAGGATGTCCAGGGAGGTAGCTGGGTTATAGTTACAAGGGGAAGCAGGAGGAGGAGGAGGAGGAGGCAGGTCAGTTCTGAGTTGGCAAGCACCAACAGATTTGCCAGATTGAGTGAAACTGTTGGGGATGTCCATTCAGGAATGGCAATGCTAGTTGAGCTGTTCCCTCTAACAGTCAGGAGAACTGTTTTACTGGAGGAGTGGGAGGTCAGCATAGGCAGAGCAAGAGAAAGGTTTTGGTAGTAGGGGACTCTATTATTAGGAAGATAGGAAGGGTGCTTTGTCACCCAGATCCCAGCAACCAAACAGTTTGCTGTCTCCCAGGTGTTCGGGTTCGACATGTTGTGGATCAGGTAGATAAATTAGTGGGAGATGCTGGAAATGAACCGGCGCTCTTGGTACATATTGGTGCCAATGACAAAGATAGTGGAAGATGAAGTGTCCTAAAGAATTATTTTAAAGAACTAGGGAATAAGCTTAAGGCAAGGACCTCCAATGTAGTATTTTCTGAGATACTACCAGTGCCACATGCTAGCCCAGGGAGACAGAAGGAGCTTAGGGAGGTTAATGCATAGTTAAAAAAGTGGTGCATTAAGGAGGGGTTTGAGTTTTTGGAGCACTGGGCTGACTTCTCACTTGGGTACAATCTCTACAGCAGCGATGGATTGCACCTTAATGAAGAGGGAGCTGCTGTGCTAGGGGAATGGATGATAGAAAGGCTGGGGGAGTTTTGAAATTAGTCGGTGCAGGGGAGGGACTAGATAGAAGTAATGGGGTAGGGGGTATAAGGGATGAATTAACTAGTCATGTGGAGGAGATGGGGGGAGTGTTAGTATAGTCAATAGAGAATTACTGCTAAGTAATGTAAGTACAGTGGCAGGCACTTCAGAACTACAAACTCATAACATAAGGCGTATGCTTGCTAATGCCAGAAGCTTGCCAGGAAAAATGGGAGAGCTAGAATTATTGGCAATTAATGAGAAATTGAATTTAATAGGCATTACTGAAACATGGTGGGATGAATCTCATGACTGGACTGTTAATCTGGATGGTTATAACCTATTTAGGAAAGATATGGACAATAGTAAAAGAGGAGGTGGGATTTGTTTGTATGTTCTGAATTTAAGCCTATAGTTAGAGAAGATATTTATGATGGAACTAGCGATAATGTTGAATGTTTGTGGGTAGAGTTAAATAGCGGAGCAGCAAATCCAAAAGAATATTAGTTGAAATATACTATAAACCCCCAAATATGATTGAAAGCAAGGAAATACAATTATTGTTACAGATTGGAAATGCAGCTAAGCATGGTCAAGTTCTAATAATGGGAGATTTTAACTACCCTGAAATAAACTGGATGAGTGAAACCAGCAGTACGGGTAAAGGGAGCAGGTTCATGAGTACATCCAGGGATCATTATCTGGCCCAGGTTATACAAGAGCCTACTAGAAATGAGGCCATCTTGGTGATTTAGTTGTCACAAAAAATATATATATACTGTATATATTTTTTTTATTTTATTCAACAGTGCAAATTTACACAAATCAAGTCATACGTACATAAAATAATAAAGAAAAATGGTGATCTATATTACTAGTATCCTGGGTGCTTTACACCCCTTAATGTATCAAAAAAGATTATGTAGAAAAAAGAAAAAAACTTTATTGGATACTTTTGATCCGGAAACTACGCCGATTAAAATGTATAGACATTACATATAGATACTCCAATAATGATAAGTATGAATTGTTAAATATTTTTGTATTATGTATTCATACCATAAACTATGCTACAAAATCCTCATAAATCAGAATATACTGATACTCCTGTTAATACAGGATATACTGATAATCATAGGATAGTGCAGCAACTAGTAAAAAGTGAGAGTGTCTATATACATATAAAAACAAATATACATAAAAATAAAATCTGATACCTTAGAAAATACTTGAATAGACTGAAAGTATATACAATCACAATGAATGGCTCTACAGATTGACTACAACATTGTCTATATCAAGGAGAGAATGGCACTATTGGATATGAGCAAAACAAAACACATATAGCAATATACTTGCTGTTCAGTAGTAAAGCTCTCCAATATAGTTCTCCATAGACTTTCTATTGTCACTGAATCATGAAGATATTGAATATATGAATAAAGTGATAATTGAGCCAATTCAATTGTAAAAAAGAAAAATTACACTCCAAAGAGTGTTTGTACTTAGCTTCCAGTGTTCTAAGGTTCAGAAGGTTGTGAAAAATGATGCCAACGGGCCGTTTCGTCCCTCCACGGGGACTTTTTCGAAGGCTTATGACTTGAACCAGCGTTTTAGGCCTATTTAAGGCCTGTAAAACGCTTCCTTAATTGGATTCCATTGAAAACGCAGTGATGCGCAGCGTCATGACGTCATGACATTTTTCAAAGTTAATTAAACTTTATTGTTAAAGACAGTGGCCGAATGGACGCCGGAACGTCAACGTGGTGATGTCACGGCGTCCATTCAAATTCTATTCAACTTTATTAGGATCGTTTTTGACAGGGAATACATTAGCCTGCAAATTGTGACAAAATAGGCTCAAAAACGGCCCAAATTGATGTCAAGAGTTCTAAGAGGACTCACCAAGAGCACCAGGAGCCAAATACATATATATAAAAAAAGTCTCCAATAAAGTTTTCATACGTACATAGATACATAACATATGTCATAAAATACAGTAGAACAAAACAAAAGGAGGAGGGAAGGGAAATGGGGTGGGTTCCAGCTCCAATCTAGTCAGTGACTTTTGCCAGAGAAATATATTTATCCCATAGAGCCCATTCTAGAGCTTTTCCTCATTGCTAAAGGATTAAAATACAAAAAATCCCTTTCAAGTTGTCTGTTATGGGAAATAGGTGTTTTTATCACACCATTTCGGAAATTGGGAATTTTTCCACTTTTTTACAATTAGACACTAAATGATCCCAAGTATATTTATAAGAATAGCTACTTCTAATTGTTTTGTAGAGAGTGAAACATGTGAAACAGAAACATTTCAGGGGTTGCTTGTATCTCATAACCAACTATTTTAGAAATGTGTTTCACGCAGTCGTTCCACATTACTTTAATATGTTCACATTCCCAGCACATATGCGCCTGTGTGCCTAAACTGTCACATCCTCTCCAGCAATTGGGGGATTTGTCGTTGCATGTACCTTCTCTGACATAGTTTTAAATATAATTATTTAAAAGAGGCACAATTTGTCCATTTTTCTGTGTGGGAGAAATCTTTAAACCACTTTTCTTAAGTAGAATATATAGATAGTTCAGACTGCCATTTGATATAGTAGACACTGCTTCTCCTGCCTTGTAGATGTTCTCAAAGTAGGTCAGCTCTCTATGTTGCGATAAAACAAAATTAGAACTGTAATATCTTGTTTCCATGCTAGAAAGGCTAGCCATTTTTCTATGGGAATATTATGTGATGACCTTATATCTTCAAAAGATCTAAACATGCCTTCTTTATAGAAATCTGCTAAAACCAAACCATGGAAAATGCCGGCAATCTATTTATTATTGCACGGATAGGCGCAATCGGGGAGGGAAATGGAATTGAGTTCCACCATCGATCGCATCTATACCATGCCTTAATCTCAGTTTGGATTACCAATGGCAACCTCTTTAATGATTTCTTATCTAGATTTTTATTCCATATTAAATGTTCTAACTTTAGGTCTTGGACCTGTAAGTTCGTAAAGTTTTTCAAATTAGAGGCTTCATACTAATCAATGAGGTTGTGAGTGGACAAACCACCTCTTGCGAATCTCCTATTTGAAATTTCTTTACGAACTCAGCCCCCCCCCCCTAACATAAAACCATCAATTTGCCTTTGAAGTATGTTTAATATATGTGTTGGGATGTTGAGGGGAATATTTCTCATTAAATATGTGATCTTAGGGAGAATGGCCGTCTTGATAGCAGCAATCCTGCTAGTCTAGGATAGGGTTAACTTATCCCAACCCAACAATATAGAATTATTGTGCTTAAATACTTTATCAACATTTTTAGCAACTAATTGTTTTAAATTGAGACTAAACTCTATGCCTAGGTAAGGGAGTCTAATATGCATCCACTCAAATGGGTATCTTTCTCTTAATTCGCTTCTGACTTCATTATCTAAACCTAGGGTCATAATTTCTGATTTCGTTGTGTTTCATTTGTAGTATGAGATTTCACTACATTTCTCAGCCAAGTAGAACAAATCTTTAAGTGACTGAATAGGGGTTGTTAATATTAAAACAATGTCATCTGCAAAAAGGGTGACTTTGGAAACTAAATTATCAGTCTCTATACCTTTGATACTAGTATCTAATTAACTCAGCCAGTGGTTCCATCATTAAAATGAATATCAATGGTGACAGGGGACACCCTTGTCTTGTGCCGTCGTTAATTTTAAAATGTATTACATTTACATCCCCATCCTGATACTTATGAGGAAACATCTGCATGCAATGCTTTGATCGAGCAAGATCCAAAATTTCTGAACCCAACCTTTTCTAAAACACAGTCTAAGTAATCCCAATTAACTTTATCAAATGCCTTCTCGGCATCCATTGAGAGTGCAATAAATGGGATTTTTTTGCTTCAGGCGAATTCAAGAATATCTATTACCTTACTAATGTTTTCTGCTCTCTGCCTTTTCTTTATAAACCCTCTCCGATCTGTTCTAATCAAGCTACGTAACAGCGGGTTTAGTCTTGTCGCTAATATCTTTGCATAGATTTTTATAGCAAAATTAATTAGTGATATAGGTCTATAGTTCTTGTAATCCATCTGGTCTTTACCTGGCTTTGGTATTGGTATAATAGCTGCTTCCAGTGTCTCGGCGGGAGCTATGCCTTTACTTTTAATCTCATTACAGAAGTTCTTTAAATGTAGTGCTAGCACCGGTACGAAGATTTTATAGTACAGGCTCAGAAAGCCATCTGGGCCAGCTGCCTTATTTGGCTGAATAAACTTAATGCAGTTTATGATTCCTTTTTCTGTAATCGCGTCTTCAAGAGAAGACAACTGATCTTCTTATAGCCTAGGTAATGTTATTTTAGACATAAAAACATTAATTTGCTCTTAGAAGGTTTCTTCAAGTTTGGAATGTCTTCTAAATTATAGAGTGAGCTGTAGTACTCTTCAAAACATTTATCAATTTCCCTAGGATTAACTTTCACTTGCCCTTTAGAATTTTTTTGTTTCTCTATCCTCTTTAAATCATTTTTGTTTTTATCAGGTTAGCTAGTCCTACTGAAATTATTTGATTTCCTTATAGTTTCTTGATCCGGGTCAACTTTTACTGAGGATACCCTGTCTAGCCCTGAGACGTGACACATATTCAGGTCTCCCACTATCACCAAGTGACCTTTTTGTATGTTTGATATAGATTTTAAAATTTTCTTAATTAGGAGCATATACAGTAGGTTAAGTAGAGTGTATGTTACGTTATTTATTAGGTCTTAACCAGAAAATGGATCTTTCTTGACTGTCTGTCTTAACCAGCCTTTCTTCTATGGTAATATTATTGTTAACAATGATTATTACTCCTCTGGGTTTTTTTTATGTATGATGCTGATATTATCTTACTGTAAGAAGACTCGGTTTTTTACTCGCTAACCAATGAGATTCTTGCATTTTGAAAATATCATGTTTTTCTTTATGCAGAAGTTGCATTACTGCAGGTCTTTTAAAAGGCGTATTCGACCCCTTTACATTAAGGGAAAAAATCTTAAGATCCATTGTACAAGAACTCTTTATTATACACTTTTACCCACCCTCCATCTTCCCTCCCCCTCCAGTAGACCTCCACAGGATTTGGCACCAACAAATACAACACCCAAAGGTGTCGCAGAAAAAGATTTAAAAAAAAAGGACAACAAGAAAGAAAAAAACAGACCATCATGTGTACATAAAACATACCCAGAAATGAGATATAATATATCTAAATTCTCTCTATGCCATCTAAATATAACTAGTAATGACATATGAAAATACTCTCTCAGGCGGGTGAGAGAAAAACCCTATCCGGGGTAGACCAAAGGCTTATTGACTTATTCATTTGATTTGCCCCATGTTCTAGAGCTCTCATATAAACCTTTCAAATGTTCTATACGCTATTAATATTCCTCTGGAAATCTTATAAATTTTTACAGAGTAATATACCCTTAGGGCTTTATCGTCCGTAAGCCTAGAAATACCTTTCAAAGATCACATCTTATTAACTGGGAGAAGGGAGAAGACACCGTCTAGACAATAAAAAATAAAATAAAATACATGTCTATCACCTCTTTACTTTCTCCTTGTGTTATATAGCCCACCTATCTGAGAAAGAAAAAAAAATTATGTTAGACATTTACACTGCATCCGTAAACCTTTATACATACTATATACTCAAACTTTTTTATGTGTTTCTAGTGATTTATACACTGTTTATTCACTGCTCAAACCTCTAGAGCCTCTTTAAAATGATATATCTCTCATAAAAAAGAAACATTTATTTATAATATTTTTTTACAACCTTCCCCTCCCCTTTCCCTCTTCCCTCTCCCATTCCCTTCAATTAAACATGTCTTACTAAGTTTCAAATTAAAAAATCTTAACTAATTAAGGGCAATTGTTTTCTTATGTTTGCATGTTTCGAATATCACTTAAGGGCGTCTATCATTCGACCTTCTGCCAGTGTTCTGTCACAATGGTATCTTTTTTTAAAGTGGTCTCATGTGTCAGATTCCACTGTTTCAGGATACTTTCTCCTTCTTCTGGAGTATTAAAAATACTTGTTTGATTTTTATTAAATGCAATCAATTTCACAGGGTAAAACCATTTATAGGGGATGTTCTCTCTTTTAAGAACCAGTATTACATTTTTAAAAGCCCTCCTTTTGTTTAACGTATTGCTAGTTAACAGCCCTATTAAATTGGAGCTACGTATTAACACGTAGCTCGTAACTGTCATCTTAGGGCTATTTGTGTGCCAAATAGGCTACATGGAGAGCAACGTTGTAACTTGTGCACGTAAATCCTTTGATCTGTCATGCCCATCACTGCTACTTGTTTAATCTTGCTATTAACATGCAAACGGAGGCTGAAGCCCAACGTGTGCTCCAGAGCACATGCAAAAGCTCTTAAAGCCCTGACGTGCGCTACCCGAGCAGCAGAAAATACCCCCTACTCCGGCCCCCGAACCTCTGGACCCCCAAGGCATTTAAACTGTTAACCCCTGCTGCAGGGGTACTTGAAGTACCCCCGCGGCACCTAAAATTAACCCCCGCAGTGTCCTCATATTACCCCTTGCAGAGGGGGTCCGCCGCTGCATTTAAAGGACCTGCGCTCAAAAATATTAACTTCTGCTGCGGAGGTACTATAAATACACCCCGGCACCCAAAATTAACCCCTACAACAGACCCACATGAGCCTCTAATTAACCCCCTCAGTCCTATAAGGGTCTATACAGACCCTCATGGGACTCTAATTAACACCATCAGTCCAATAAGGGTCTATACTGACCCTCATGGGACACTCATTAATCCCATCAGTCCCATAAGGGTCTATACAGACCATTATGGGACACTGATTGACTCTATCAGTCCCATAAGGGTCTATAGAGACATTTATGGTACACTACTTAACAACATTAGTCCCATAAGGGTCTATACAGACCCATATGGGACACTAATTAATTCCAATATTAACACTATGTTTGCCATGAGGGTCCTCCAGGACCCTCATGATACAAAGTCTAAACAGTACACTATTAACCCTCCTCTACCCTGTTAACCCCCCTCTACACTATCACCCCCCATACTATGTAACCCCCACTCTACACTATTAACCCCCCTCTACACTATTAACCCCCACTCTAAACTATTACCCCCGCCATCCTATTAAACCCTACACTACATACCTACCTCCCTGACAAAATCCCTATTACCCCACTAATTACAAAAAATAAAAAAACTATATTACAGTTAAATAAAAAAAAGCCTAAATTACTGAAAATGAAAAAAATATATTGCAGTTAAATTAAAAAAACTACATTACACTAAATATAAAAACCTATAATTACAGAAAATAATAAAGACATTACATAAAATAAAAAAGACTATATTACAGTTTAATAAAAACATACATTATATACACTAAAAACCCTCTAATTACACCTAAAACAACCCCCCATTATTCCTAAACCTAGAATAGGGTAAATAAGACCACTTATCTTGCGCAAATGTCCCTCCAGCAATGATGGTCTTCTGTGCTTCGTCCCTAGGCAAGGGCCCTTCCAAAATGTCCACAGGTCCGGCCCCCCTAGGAAAATAGAAACATTAAAATTAATAAATAAACACAACATATAATCAAAAACATTCTAAATAGTACACTTACCTTTCCACGATGCCCCCATCCTCCTTGTAATCTTTGCCGGCAGGGCCCCTCCAGAAAAATCCACAGGTCTAAAAAATAAAAATAAAAAATAAAGGAGCTCTTCCCTGGAGGAGCTTCCTGCCGCAAATGAGGGTTCTCTTGCCTTCTTCTCTAAAATTTTGAAATGGCTCCTTCTTTTTGGCTGAAAATACTGTCAATCAGAAGGTGCCAAGGTGTAAGCCAATCAACATGGGATACACCCCTATATCTTATTCTGATTGGCCGAAGTAACTGTCAATCATTCCTAATCCAATCAGAAGGCACTATTGCCTTCAGCCAATCAGAATGAGATACATCCCACCTGGTGTATCCTATTGGGATTGGCTCCAAGCATCTGTGTCTTCTGATTGGTTGCAATCTGATTGACAGATACATCAGCCAATCAAAAGCCGCAGATGCTTAGAGCCAATTACAATGGGATACACCCCCCCGTGGTACAACGTGCTACAAGTTGGACTTACGAGGCTGGAATTTAATATGGCCCTATATCTGCAAAAATGGCTAGCCTTTGATAACAAGGGTCAAATTCCTTTTTGCTTCTAGCCGCTTTCAATATAGCATCTTTATATGTAAAATGATGCATTCTCAGAATTGTATCTCTAGTGGTGTCTTTAGAGAATTTTTTTGGAAATGGGATTCTATGAATTTTATCAATCATCGTATAACATGAAATTTTATCTTTGACCAGGTGCTCGAAAAAG
This sequence comes from Discoglossus pictus, assembly GCA_027410445.1. Taxonomy (NCBI): domain Eukaryota; kingdom Metazoa; phylum Chordata; class Amphibia; order Anura; family Alytidae; genus Discoglossus; species Discoglossus pictus. The sequence goes on along the minus strand of CM050175.1, from coordinate 3,454,666 downwards.
TATTGAACAAATAATTCTAATTCACTGGGGATAATGGTTTCAGGTAATTCCCCGAACTCTAAGGTTGTTTCTCCTGGATAAAACTTCTAAGACGTCAACCTTATTTTGTAAATTTTTAATATTTTCTTTCATTACCTCCATTTCTTTTAGCAAAGTTTGGTTTTCTGACCATACTGATTCTACTCTATTTTCTATCTCTTCTGTGCGTTTCCCTAGAGCTGATAATGCTAAGTTGTTTTTAGCCATAACTTGAGATATTTCTTCTCTAAGTGTAGTGCGTCAATCCTTTAACAAGCTTTTCATAACTGACACAGTTAGAATATCTCCCTGTTCATCAAGAGAGATTGTTTCTTGAATATCAGATCTATCTGTATCATTAGACTCTGTGCAGGTCATAGATAAATCTAGAGCTGATGCATTAGGGACCTGTGAAACATTGTTCTCTTTCCCTTTGTCTCTAGGGGAAAAGAATTGTGAAGAGAGCCTTCGTATTAGTTTTTTCCCTTTATCTGTATTCTGATCTTTTTTCATTTTGCTAATACTTATATCTGTTTTACTTAGTATCGGTTGGTGGAGCTACAATGTTTATAGTCCAGAATTTGTCGTAATTATTTTCTCTCCTTTTTTTTTCCTTCTTTCGTCTTTCTTTTTCTCCCTTTTTTTTTCTTTATTTTTCTTTCCCCTTTTGTTTTTTTGCTTCCTGTTTTATAAAAAAATTTTTTTAGTACAGCTACCTAATATCTCATAAATCAGCCTGTTTAATACAGGGTGGAGGGAAAATAAAAATTCAGCCAAGTATGTATACACCCAAAGGAACTATAGTCCGAACTTTTCCCCACTGTAAGTTGGTTAGTTCGTCTAATACAAGAATGTACAAGTTGAACAGTTTCACACAAAGCAGGGTAGTTGAGATATCTCCTGTTTCACCCTAAGACCACCTTATCCCACTGATTAGCAGCCGATACCAGCTTCTTACGGCGCTGTCTTTTGGTGGACTTCCACCAGTTATCGTTCAAAGGTTTCCACTATCTGGAGTGGTCCCCTTTCTCATCCCACTCATACTGCTGTTAGGCTCCTTCTAACACCAAAAGAAATAGAGAAAATGCCTTCCTCTTTAAGTTATCCCCTCAATGAGGGTAGTGAGAGCACACCGTGCTTAGGTGCTATAATGCTATACTGTTATAATGCTGTAGTACTATGGGGAAGAGGGACTAAGCTGCGTTATGTCCCCCAGCGATTTCACTCCCAGGGCTTCTCCTTGACTTTTAAGTTGACTTTTAACTAAAAGCTCTTCTTAGCTTTATAAATACCTCTGCTCTAGCCGTCTTCCTCTTGCCTTCTAGGGGACCGCGAGCTGCCTGCCGCCGGAACCACGCTTCCCCAAACAAAGTATCTCCACGTGGTAGCAAGGACTGTGGCGTTGTTCCCAAGCTTCTTATCCAGCTTAAAGGTCCGCCGCTACTCACTGCTTTCCCGTATAGTCGGTAGGTGGTAGTGGGGTAATGGTGATACTATCACTTGGAATCTGCACGCTTGTCCTAAGATCGCCCTAGAACAACATGGGATGCCATAGCTTCAGCTCGAAGGGAGCGTTCACTCAAGCTCAACCTTAGCAACGCATTTCCTGGGCATGGGATAATGGTAATAGTCATCACAAATAATATTGATATGGTATCAAATGGTGAAATAGGGCCACTTTTGGGAAACAGTGATCACAACACAGTCTCATTTGAGATTGAATTAAAAAACAAAACTTTAAGGGGCCAACAAAAACACTTAATTGTAAAAGGGCAGATTTTAACGGTCTATGGGCAGCAATACAAAGTATAGACTGGGACAGAGGACTGGCAGGTAAAAACACTGAACATAAATGGACTACGTTCAAATCCTTACTAAAAATACATACTTATCACCATATACCATATGGGAATAAAAGTAAAAGGAGTAAATCACATCCAATGTGGCTTAACAGTGATTTAAAGATCAAGATACGGAGTAAAAACAGACATTTATATTCTACAAACAAGAGGGGACAAAGACTGCCTCACAGGAATACAAGGAAATCACCAAGGCTTGCAAAAGGGCTATTAGACTGGCTATAAAATGGAAGATTACAAGTTATATGTAAAGGAGAGTAAGACTAACCCTAAACATGTGTATAAATACTGTTTATTAATGGGAAGAAGGCCAGGAAGGAAGCTATAGAAACATTACAATGTGACACAGGCCGTCTGATAATTAGTGACCAGGAAAAGGCAGATGAGCTAAATAAGTTTTCTTCGGTATACACAAGGGAGGTACTAGTGGTTGGGACACTGCCACATAATGGGGCTACACTACCTTTGCCAAATAATTGGTTAACGAAGGAAGAAATCCAAAAGAGGTTGGAAAAAATAAATGTCAATAAAGCCCCAGGTCCTGGTGGAATACATCCAAGGGTACTAAGGGAACTGGGTTCTGTAATAGCCAAACCATTATATTTAATTCTTTAAGATTCACTCAACACAGAGTCTCTACCGGATGACTGGAGAAAAGCTGATGTGATACCTATATTTAAGAAGGGATCAAGAGCAAATCCAGGGAATTATAGACCAGTGAGCCTCACGTCTGTAGTGGGAAAACTTTTAGAAGGGTTAATAAGGGCTAATATACAAGAATATGTCTATTTGAACAGGATTATAAGTAGGAGTCGACATGAATTTATGAGGGATAGGTCATGTCAAACAAATCTACTTAGTTTCTATCAGGAGGTTAGTAGGAACTTGGATCAGGGCAACTCAGTGGATGTAGTCTTTTTGGATTTTGCAAAGGCTTTTGATATAGTGCCCCATGGAAGACTATTGTGCAAACTAAGGGATACAGGAATTGCAGTAAATATCTGCTCATGGATTGAGAGCTGGCTAAAAGACAGGAAGCAAAGGGTAGTGGTAAATGGAAAAAACGAATGTGGTAAGTGGCGTTTTTCAGGGTTCAGTATTAGGTCCTCTCCATATTTATTAATGACTTAGAGGTAGGATTGGAGTGTGGTGTCTGCATTTGTGCCGATGACACAAAGTTGTGCAAGTTAATTAAATCAGATAATGATGTTATACATGTGGAAAAAAATCATGTCATAAACAGATGATACATGTAAAATATAACATGTCATAACCAGGTGATACATACAGAGTATAAAATGTCAACCCAGGTGGTACATGTAGAATAAAACATATCATAACCATGTGATACATGTAGAATAAATCTAGAATAAATCATGTCAAAAACAGATGATACATGTAGATTATAACATGTCATATCCAGGTGATACATATAGAGTTAACATTTCATAACTAGGTGGCATATGTAGATTAAAATGTGTCATAACCAGGTGGTACATGTAGAGTGTTGTGTATTATAACCAGGTGAAACATGCAGAATAAAACATGTCATAAACAGGCGATATACGTAGAATAAAACATGTCTCCACTAGGTCACACATGCAGAGAATAACATATCATAACTGGGTGATACATGTAGAACATAATACGTCATAAGCAGGAGATACACGTAGAGTATAACATGAATAACCATTTAGAGAATTATGTGTCATAACATGGTGACACATCTAAAATATGACATGTCATATCATAACCAGGTGATACATGTAGAGTATAACATGTCCTAACCAGTGATACATGTATATTTAACATGTTATAAACAGGTGATATATGTAGAATAAATGTTCTGACCGGAGGCTTCAAAGTGTTCTCTCAGGGACCGTCAGTTTCCTGTTTCTAATGAAGTCTATATACTTATTGTACTTTTGTATAGGTATCAACTAACAATATAAAAAAAAAACAATAATCTCAAAATAATCAGAAAGAAACATAGAAGTGAAATTGGAAAGAAGAGAAAGGGGGAGGGGGGGGGGGGGGGTACTCCAACACAAACTCCATCAAACCTCCAGCTTATGGTGTAATTGGTGAATTAGCCCAAATGGACAATCCCTTTATTTGTAAGGGTTCACTACTGGCCATTCTCACAGTGTAGAGTGAATGGTTAAGAGCCCTATTCAATTGGCCGAATCGCAATTTAATAAGGCTGTTAGTGGGTTATATGTTATGAAGTCCAACATGTTGACATTGGAAATGGGCACAAGAGGTTTCTAATAACACAAGTTCAGTAGTCATTTGTTTTATGCAGCTATTTATTAGACAGGCATCATTTAGTTTTATTGTTATTCGCATTATATTTTACTAGCGACTTGCCCGTTCAAAATCACGGCAATAAAATTTGAAGCCATGGCAATGCTGTTTGCCACACAATGTAAGGCTTTTGCTCCTCTGAGGACCTTCGGCGCTCATTGCAAGCCTCTCCCCTTGTGTACTTCAAGTTTCCTGCTTTGCAACGATCATGTTCGGCGCTCATCGTGAAGTACAATTTTTTTTAGTATAGTGTAAACTATCCATTTTTTGGAGGTCTCAGAGCATAATAAAGTGATTTAAAAATGTAACTGCTTTGAGAGTCCTATCGTTGTCAGCCAATGAGCAGTAATACAGATATATAAGCACAGTGTAAAATGTAAATCTTTGTTAGGGCAGTGGAAAGGATTATTTTTTGGTTTTATTACTAATTAAAATTATTAAATTTATGTGCATTAATAATGAATGAATGAATGTATTAGAAAGTGTGTAGCATTTATGTATTCATAAAGTAAGGGCAGTGTAAAATATGATATTTAGCCTATTTTAATTTTTTATAAAAAATTTTTTTATAATAATTAATTAATGAATAAATAAATGAATATACTTTACATATTTATAATTAATATGCAGCAATCAATATCCCGAAGAGCTAACAATCTCTTTGGATTTTCCTGCAACATACAATGTACATTTGGACTGTTGATCACCTGAGGAGAAAGTGTCAGCAATGTGCCAAATGTGCAGTGTAAATAGGCTGCGTGCGCGAGGCCAAAACGTTTGTTTAGGCGGTAAATAGGCATTTTACAATCGTAATGTTATTAGTTGTAAGTTAGTGTTGTATGATGGCCGCTGTAATGGCATATTTTGTATCTCCTACGTTCCTGCCTAACTCGCTAATTTCTTTCTCGCTTAGCCAATTTTTGAGTGTCGAAACTCTGCAAATTCAGCTTAAATTTGCGTGCAACCTCTCTCTCAGGTGTCCTGGTGTTCCCCCTGTGCTGTGTGGGAGTGTGTTTTTATTTTTTTATTTTTTATTTTTTCTTGTTTTTCGATTTCCATGGTTTTTCCATGGTTTTTTCTAAGTCCCGCTTGCAGCCTAAGTAAGTCCCGCATTTTTTAACTGCTTGCAGGCTAAGTCCTGCGTGCTTCAAACCATGAACACGTACGTTGCATTTCAGGGAATTATCATGGTCAATTAAGCAAGCCCGTAAGTTCCAATTTAGAGCCAACAGTAAATGATCCTGTCATCATGACATCAGTGAAACATGGAGTTTAAACGTCAATCAATTAGCGTTTAGAAGTACAATCTGCAATCGGTCTCATAATCCAAAACTTTAGAAATCAATAAAAATCAATAAATAAACTCTTCTAGTCCTGAGGTCAATATAACACGGGAATAAAAGGTGAAAAATATTTTTTTTAATGTAGATTTGCGAGTTTGAGACAGTGGTGCAATTAATTGTAATGCCTTTCATTGCTTTCCCAGCATTTTTATGTACAGTAGTGTGTGCTTATTTGCTTTTACAGTGTTACGAACAGGTGTTTGTCTAGTACTCATAGAATTCTTTAATACATTTGCCATTTATGGGTTTGAAGGCAATTTGCGGACTTGTTGAATTGTCGTAATTGAATAGGGATTTCACATTTTTGGCACTGGTAACATTTATGGGCTTGAAACATCAAACGTGGGGACAGGATGAAGTTACGTTTTTGAATGCCGCAGGGATTTTGAGCCTGTACCTCGCAAAATAATTGTGGGAAAAATGTATTGACTGGTAAAATGTATTGACATTTTCCAGGCTATATTACGGGCGAGGCTAGAATTATTGATCAAGTTTTAATATTGAAGAAATTGAAACCAGCAAGAAATAAAATGCAATACCAAAAATACCAAAAAATACCAAGGTGACAGTTTTCCTACTTTAGGTTATTCAGAACATCTGGATTTAAAATAAAGTGGACATAATATAATAATTTGCCTTTATATCCTCATACCTTGACTATACCATTTGCCATAATATAGGACTGCCCGAGAGTGGCGCTATGATTAAAACCAACCCTGCTCCTGCCACATGACCAATGGGCTTCGGTTCTTTCATTGGCTCATTATGAAGCACTGAATAATTTTCCAGCTTGGCCGCCTGATGGTCAAGGTCCCTGATCCCTGAAGGATCCTCACTTCTTATGTTCTAACGCTGAGATTGTATGACGCATTTCTTCTGCTAACCGTTCCTAGAATCTCTTTACCTACCTCTGGATCTCAAGATTTCATTTCTGCAGCACCAAGATCCTGGATCTCTCTAACACCCTCAGAGATGTCCCCACCTTTTTCATTTTAACAGGAGACTGAAGACATTTTGTATCACTAAGGCTTTTGAATATTCACTTGAGAACTTTTATAAAAACTCACCAATTGTGATTATAATTTCTCTTTTTTTTTCCTTTTCTTTCTAAGAACTTTGATTCTCTTGTGAGAGAGAATGGCTATATGAATTTATTGTTATCAATATTAAATATAAAAGTTTTATATTAAAATGAAAATACTATTATATTAAAAGTAGTTTTCATGATTGTATAACTTAGGTATACCCTGGTCTAAGCACGTCACAAGGCGTCCCTGTTGGTCCAGTGGTTAGGATTTGGTGCTTTCACCTCTGCAACCTGGGTTTGATTCCAGTCTGGGAACCAAGAGGTCACACCACCCTGAAGCCAGGCAGGTTTTGGCCTGATCAGTACCTGGGTGGGAGAGCACCTAGGACAACCAGGAGCTGTATTCTGTGGCCCACTGGAGAAGGAATTGGCAACCCACTCCAGCTCTCTTCCATGAATGGCAAGTGGATCAGCATGGTGTGTTATGGTCCATAAGGTCACAGAGAGTTGGACACAACTGAATAACCCAATAGCACATCATTACAATGCAGAGAGTCAGACAAAGTACTCTCAAAAAATCCAGGATGCAAATGTATTAAATGTATTGGTAGAGCAATTATTAGTCTTAGAGAATAATTATAGCAACATGTAATTAATTGAGTCTCTGATAAGGGCGTTGGAAATGTGTTGTTGGTTTCTAGTGAGGTTTCATAACAGCTCGGCAAACTCCTCTTAAATGAAGACTTACCAGTGAGGTGTGATCTTCTCTGAAGTCTCTCAGCTCTGAAAGATCTCTTCACATTTTAGTGACTCGGCTTCCTGTGATGAGATAGGATATGGAGACACCACTAGTGAAAAAGTGCTCAGGGAGTAATAGTAAAATAATGACATAAGGAAGCTCAAAAAGTATTTAGCATGGTTCTCCAACATTGTCCATGATCATTTTAATCTTAATGACGATTCCCAGATGGGGGAACTGGACTTCAATGTTTTCTGTAGAGCTGCCAATAGACAGTTTGCTGTTTCGGTCACGAGAAATCTCAATTAGTTGGCTTGGGGTCAAGTAACTGACAATATAGAATCCAGAATGTGATGACATCACAATATTGTCAGAACAACATGGAACCTATAATGTAATCACTTGGGTTCACTGATGCGGCAAATCATACTAAGGAACTATCACATATTATAATTGTCTAACTGCGAGTTGTCGACACACTTGCGGCCTTGCAGGATGACAACTCGCAGTTTGACAACGTCCTCCCTCCTTCCCCGCATCATCCTCCTCCTCCCCCCATTATCATCCTCCTCCCTCACCCTTTCCTCCTTCTCCCCCCCCCTCTCTCCTTTCCCCTCTCTCCTTACTCTGATGTGAGCACCTCCTGCTACTCTCTCTCCCGAGCAGCATGTCTTCTGGCATATGTTAATGACATCACGCAGGAGCCTCTCTCCTCTGCTGTTCACTTAAGGTGGATTCCTATATATTGAAGCATACATGCACTTTTTCTCTGCTATGTGTAAATTATCTCCTGCAGTGCTACTGTAGTAAGAGATTCAGTATCCCATCAGATCCTGTATCCTCTGGGACCAGCATTCAGAACAAGCCCCACCCCTGCCTCTTTCCTCTTCTGTTCACTTAAGGTGGATTACAATATATTGAAGCATACGTGCACTTTTTCCATGCTATGTGTAAATTATTATATAAGTTGTGAGCATACGAGTTGTTGCTAACGATTGCGGGCTCGCACAGCGAGCCACGGCCCTCGCGTAGCGAGGGCCCCAGTTGCTGGCAAGGAGCGCCGAAGGAGCTCCTTGCCAGCAACTGCGACCCTCGCAAACTTTACGTCGGAACGCAAACAACATACGACACACAGCGCCGAAGGCGCTCCATGCCAGCAACTGCGACCCTCGCAAACTTTATGTCGGAACGCAAACAACATACGACACATGTTACCACACATTACGACCTCGCAAAAATCGTCTGCAACCCGCGAACATGAAAAAATGAAAAACACAATAAATACACACAACACATACATAAAAAGCTTACCTACAGCAAGAGGGGGCATCCAGGACCTCAAAAAATGAAGTTACATCTCAAAAGAGTTTAGACACTCAAAAAAGAGAGAGAAAAAATGGCCTCCTAAAAAAACGAAAACGAGGCTACAGCACTGTAAACACGCAAAACACCACAAGAAACACGCAAAACACCACAAAACACCTACGGATATTCCACAAAGACGCATACCACACATTACCCGCCATTTTACAACAATGCGGAAGTACACAACTACGCTAACGGTTTGGTCTCCTGCACACACACTATTACACTGCGCACATTCATGATGCTTACACAGCAGCTCCACAGCACTAATGCTCCACCAACATCAAAACAGATTGTCAGCTCTTCAACACAATGCTTCCTGCATATATTACTTCAAAATAGGTAAAATATATTAATTTATTAATGTATTATTATACACCAAACAGCATTAGATCATTTGCAATTTCATTGCCGTCAATTCGCTAGTAAAATATAACAGCCGGCAGTTGCAAAGGAGATGTTGTCCATGTTTCAGTTCTTCACCTGAATTCTAAACAGAGAGGCAGAGAGGTGGTCCACCTGTTAGATCTCCATCTGTATTACTAATTGGAGATGCTGTCCACCTTTCGGTTCTTTACTTGTATTACTAATGGGATAGGTTGTCCACATTTCACATATATATATATACTACCATTACATACACTACCATTATATACAATACTATTATATATACTACCATTACATACACTACCATTATATATACTACCATTATATACACTACCATTATATATACTACCATTACATACACTACCATTATATATACTACCATTACATACACTACCATTACATACACTACCATTATATATACTACCATTACATACACTACCATTACATACACTACCATTATATACAATACTATTATATATACTACCATTACATACACTACCATTATATATACTACCATTATATACACTACCATTATATATACTACCATTACATACACTACCATTATATATACTACCATTACATACACTACCATTACATACACTACCATTATATATACTACCATTACATACACTACCATTACATACACTACCATTATATACAATACTATTATATATACTACCATTACATACACTACCATTTTATACACTACCATTATATATACTACCATTCTATATACTACCATTACATACACTACCATTATATACACTACTGTAATATATACTACCATTATATACACTACCATTATATACACTACTGTAATATACACTACCATTATATACACTACCATTTTATACACTACCATTATATATACTACCATTCTATATACTACCATTACATACACTACCATTATATACACTACTGTAATATATACTACCATTATATACACTACCATTATATACACTACTGTAATATACACTACCATTATATACACTACCATTACATACACTACTATTATATACACTACCATTATATATACTACCATTACATACACTACCATTATATACACTACTGTAATATACACTACTGTTATATACACTACTGTTATATACACTACCATTATATATACTACCATTACATACACTACCATTATATATACTACCATTACATACACTACCATTATATACACTACCATTATATACACTACTGTTATATACACTACCATTATATATACTACTGTAATATACACTACCATTATATATACTACCATTATATATACTACCATTACATACACTACCATTATATATACTACCATTATATATACTACCATTACATACACTACCATTATATATACTACCATTATATACACTACCATTATATACACTACCATTATATATACGACCATTATATATACTACCATTACATACACTACCATTATATACACTACTGTTATATACACTACCATTATATATACTACCATTACATACACTACCATTATATATACTACCATTACATACACTACCATTATATATACTACCATTACATACACTACCATTATATATACTACCATTACATACACTACCATTACATACACTACTATTATATATACTACCATTACATACACTACCATTATATACAATACTGTTATATAAACTACCATTATATACAGGGAGTGTAGAATTATTAGGCAAGTTGTATTTTTAAGGATTAATTTTATTATTGAACAACAACCATGTTCTCAATGAACCCCAAAAACTCATTAATATCAAAGCTGAATATTTTTGGAAGTAGTTTTTAGTTTGTTTTTAGTTTTAGCTATTTTAGGGGGATATCTGTGTGTGCAGGTGACTATTACTGTGCATAATTATTAGGCAACTTAACAAAAAAAAAATATATACCCATTTCAATTATTTCTTTTTACCAGTGAAACCAATATAACATCTCAACATTCACAAATATACATTTCTGACATTCAAAAACAAAACAAAAACAAATCAGTGACCAATATAGCCACCTTTCTTTGCAAGGACACTCAGAAGCCTGCCATCCATGGATTCTGTCAGTGTTTTGATCTGTTCACCATCAACATTGCGTGCAGCAGCAACCACAGCCTCCCAGACACTGTTCAGAGAGGTGTACTGTTTTCCCTCCTTGTAAATCTCACATTTGATGATGGACCACAGGTTCTCAATGGGGTTCAGATCAGGTGAACAAGGAGGCCATGTCATTAGATTTTCTTCTTTTATACCCTTTCTTGCCAGCCACGCTGTGGAGTACTTGGACGCGTGTGATGGAGCATTGTCCTGCATGAAAATCATGTTTTTCTTGAAGGATGCAGACTTCTTCCTGTACCACTGCTTGAAGAAGGTGTCTTCCAGGAACTGGCAGTAGGACTGGGAGTTGAACTTGACTCCATCCTCAACCCGAAAAGGCCCCACAAGCTCATCTTTGATGATACCAGCCCAAACCAGTACTCCACCTCCACCTTGCTGGTGTCTGAGTCGGACTGGAGCTCTCTGCCCTTTACCAATCCAGCCACGGGCCCATCCATCTGGCCCATCAAGACTCACTCTCATTTCATCAGTCCATAAAACCTTAGAAAAATCAGTCTTGAGATATTTCTTGGCCCAGTCTTGACGTTTCAGCTTGTGTGTCTTGTTCAGTGGTGGTCGTCTTTCAGCCTTTCTTACCTTGGCCATGTCTCTGAGTATTGCACACCTTGTGCTTTTGGGCACTCCAGTGATGTTGCAGCTCTGAAATATGGCCAAACTGGTGGCAAGTGGCATCGTGGCAGCTGCACGCTTGACTTTTCTCTGTTCATGGGCAGTTATTTTGCGCCTTGGTTTTTCCACACGCTTCTTGCGACCCTGTTGACTATTTTGAATGAAACGCTTGATTGTTCGATGATCACGCTTCAGAAGCTTTGCAATTTTAAGAGTGCTGCATCCCTCTGCACGATATCTCACTATTTTTGACTTTTCTGAGCCTGTCAAGTCCTTCTTTTGACCCATTTTGCCAAAGGAAAGGAAGTTGCTTAATAATTATGCACACCTGATATAGGGTGTTGATGTCATTAGACCACACCCCTTCTCATTACAGAGATGCACATCACCTAATATGCTTAATTGGTAGTAGGCTTTCGAGCCTATACAGCTTGGAGTAAGACAACATGCATAAAGAGGATGATGTGGTCAAAATACTCATTTGCCTAATAATTCTGCACTCCCTGTATACTACCATTACATACACTACCATTATATATACTACCATTACATACACTACCATTATATATACTACCATTACATACACTACCATTATATACACTACTGTAATATACACTACCATTATATATACTACCATTATATATACTACCATTACATACACTACCGTTATATACACTACCATTATATATACCACCATTATATACACTACTAATATATACAATACTGCTATATATACACTACCATTACATACACCGTTATATACAGTTACTTCTTAGTGTGACCCCTTATTTTTCTGTGTGACCTCCTAAATCTCTGTGTGACCCCTTTCTTCTCTGTTTGACCCAATACTTTTCTGTGTGACCCCTTACTTCTCCGTGTGGCACCTTACTTCTCAGTGTGACTCCTTACATCTCTGTGTGACCCCTTTCTTCTCTTTGTGACCCCTTACATTTCGGTGTGGTCCCTTACTTCTCTGTGTGACCCCTTAATTCTCTGAGTGGCACCTTACTTCCCCGTATGACACCTTACATCTCTGTGTGGCCCTTACTTCTCCATGTGACCACTTACTTCTCTGTGTGGCCCCTTACTTCTCCATGTGACCACTTACATCTCTGTGTGGCCCTTACTTCTCCATGTGACCCCTTACTTCTCTGTGTGGCCCCTTATTTCACTGTTTGGCCATTTTCTTCTCCATGTGACCCATTACATCTCTGTGAGACCCCTTGCTTCTCTGTGTGGCCTCTTACTTCTCCATGTGACAACTTACGTCCCTGTGGCCCCTAACTTCTCTGTGCGGCCCCTTACTTCTCCATGTGACCCCTTATATCTCTGTGTGACCCCTTACTTCGCTGTGTGATCACTTACATCTGTGTGTGGCTCTGTAATTCTCTTAGTGACCCCTTACTTCTCTGTGTGGCCCCTTACTTCTGCCCCTTACTTTTCTGTGTTGTCCCTTACGTCTCTGTGTGGCCCCTTACTTTTCTGTGTGACCCCTTACTTCTCCATGTGACCCCTTACTTCTCCATACGACATCTTACTTCTCTGTGTCTCCGTGTGACCCCTTATTTCTCTGTGTGGCACCTTACTTCTCTATTTGGCCCCTTACTTCTCCATGTGACCCCATATATCTCTGTGTGACCCCTTACTTCTCCATGTGACCCCTTACTTCTCCATGTGACCCCTTACATCACCGTGTGACCCCTTACTTCTCTGTGTGTCCCCTTACATCTGTGTGTGGTCCCTTAATTCTCTGTGTGACCCCATACCTCTTGGTGTGGCCCCTTAATTATCTGTTTGGCACCTTACTTCTCCTTGTGACCCCTTACTTCTCTGTGTGACCCCTTATATCTGTGTGTGGCCCCTTAATTCTCTATGTGACCCCTTACTTCTCCATGCGACATCTTACTTCTCTGTGTCTCCGTGTGACCCCTTACTTCTCTGTGTGGCACCTTACTTCTCTGTTTGGCCCCTTACTTCTCCATGTGACCCCATATATCTCTGTGTGACCCCCTAAATTCTCCAAGTGACCCCTTACTTCTCCATGTGACCCCTTACATCACTGTGTGACCCCTTACATCACTGTGTGACCCCTTATATCTGTGTGTGGCCCCTTAATTCTCTGTGAGACCCCTTACTTCTCCATGTGACATCTTACTTCTCTGTGTGACCCCTTACATCTCTGTGTCTCCGTGTGACCCCTTACTTCTATGTGTGGGACCTTACTTCTCTGTTTGGCGCGTTACTTCTCCATGTGACCCCTTATATCTCTGTGTGACCCCTTACTTCTCCATGTGACGCCTTACTTCTCCATGTGACGCCTTACTTCTCCATGTGACACCTTACATCTCTGTGTGACTCATTACTTCTCTGTGTGACCCCTTACATCTGTGTGTGGCCCCTTAATTCTCTGTGTGGCACCTTACTTCTCCATGTGACCCCTTACTTCTCCATGTGAGCCCTTACATCTCTGTGTGACCCCTTAATTCTCCATGTGAACCCTTACATAGCTGTGTGGCCCCTTCCTTCTCCGTGTGACCTCTTATTTCTCTGTGTGGCAACTTACTTCTCTGTGTTGCCCCTTACTTTTGCGTGTGACCCCTTAGTTCTCCATGTGACATCTTACTTCTCTGTGTGACCCCTTACTTCTCTGTGTCTCAGTGTGACCCCTTACTTATCTGTGTGGCACCTTACTTCTCTGTGTGACCCCTTATGTCTCTGTGTGACCCCTTACTACTCTGTGTGACCCCTTACTTCTCTGTGTGGCACCTTACTTCTCCGTGTGACCCCTTACATCTCTGTGTGACCCCTTACTTCTCTGTGTGGCCCCTTACTTCTGCCCCTTACTTTTCTGTGTTGTCCCTTACGTCTCTGTGTGGCCCCTTACTTTTCTGTGTGACCCCTTACTTCTCCATGTGACCCCTTACTTCTCCATACGACATCTTACTTCTCTGTGTCTCCGTGTGACCCCTTATTTCTCTGTGTGGCACCTTACTTCTCTGTTTGACCCCATACATCTGTGTGTGGTCCCTTAATTCTCTGCGTGACCCCATACCTCTTGGTGTGGCCCCTTAATTATCTGTTTGGCACCTTACTTCTCCTTGTGACCCCTTACTTCTCCGTGTGACCCCTTATATCTGTGTGTGGCCCCTTAATTCTCTATGTGACCCCTTACTTCTCCATGCAACATCTTACTTCTCTGTGTCTCCGTGTGACCCCTTACTTCTCTGTGTGGCACCTTACTTCTCTGTTTGGCCCCTTACTTCTCTATGTGACCCCATATATCTCTGTGTGACCCCCTAAATTCTCCAAGTGACCCCTTACTTCTCCATGTGACCCCTTACATCACTGTGTGACCCCTTATATCTGTGTGTGGCCCCTTAATTCTCTGTGAGACCCGTTACTTCTCCATGTGACATCTTACTTCTCTGTGTGACCCCGTACATCTCTGTGTCTCCGTGTGACCCCTTACTTCTATGTGTGGGACCTTACTTCTCTGTTTGGCGCGTTACTTCTCCATGTGACCCCTTATATCTCTGTGTGACCCCTTACTTCTCCATGTGACGCCTTACTTCTCCATGTGACACCTTACATCTCTGTGTGACTCATTACTTCTCTGTGTGACCCCTTACATCTGTGTGTGGCCCCTTAATTCTCTGTGTGGCACCTTACTTCTCCATGTGAGCCCTTACATCTCTGTGTGACCCCTTAATTCTCCATGTGAACCCTTACATAGCTGTGTGGCCCCTTCCTTCTCCGTGTGACCTCTTATTTCTCTGTGTGGCAACTTACTTCTCTGTGTTGCGACTTATGTCTCTGTGTGGCCCCTTACTTCTCCGTGTGACCCCTTAGTTCTCCATGTGACATCTTACTTCTCTGTGTGACCCCTTACTTCTCTGTGTCTCATTGTGACCCCTTACTTATCTGTGTGACCCCTTATGTCTCTGTGTGGCCCCTTACTACTCTGTGTGACCCCTTACTTCTCTGTGTGGCACCTTACTTCTCCATGTGACTCGTTATGTCTCTGTGTGGCCCCTTACTACTCTGTGTGACCCCTTACATTTCTGTGTGGCACCTTACTTCTCCATGTGAGCCCTTACTTCTCAGTGTGACTCCTTACATCTCTGTGTGACCCCTTTCTTCTCCTTGTGACCCCTTACATTTCTGTGTGGTCCCTTACTTCTCTGTGTGACCCCTTAATTCTCTGAGTGGCACCTTACTTCCCCGTATGACACCTTACATCTCTGTGTGGCCCTCTCTTCTCCATGTGACCCCTTACTTCTCTGTGTGGCCCCTTACTTCTCCATGTGACCACTTACTTCTCTGTGTGGCCCCTTATTTCACTGTTTGGCCACTTTCTTCTCCATGTGACCCATTACATCTCTGTGAGACCCCTTACTTCTCTGTGTGGCCTCTTACTTCTCCATGTGACAACTTACGTCCCTGTGGCCCCTAACTTCTCTGTGCGGCCCCTTACTTCTCCATGTGACCCCTTATATCTCTGTGTGACCCCTTACTTCGCCGTGTGATCACTTACATCTGTGTGTGGCGCCGTAATTCTCTAAGTGACCCCTTACTTCTCTGTGTGGCCCCTTACTTCTGCCCCTTACTTTTCTGTGTTGTCCCTTACTTCTCTGTTTGGCCCCTTACTTCTCCATGTGACCCCATATATCTCTGTGTGACCCCTTTCTTCTCCATGTGACCCCTTACATCACCGTGTGACCCCTTACTTCTATGTGTGACCCCTTACATCTGTGTGTGGTCCCTTAATTCTCTGTGTGACCCCATACCTCTTGGTGTGGCCCCTTAATTATCTGTTTGGCACCTTACTTCTCCTTGTGACCCCTTACTTCTCCATGTGACCCCTTACATCACCGTGTGACCCCTTACTTCTCTGTGTGACCCCTTAATTCTCTATGTGACCCCTTGCTTCTCCATGCGACATCTTACTTCTCTGTGTCTCCGTGTGACCCCTTACTTCTCTGTGTGGCACCTTACTTCTCTGTTTGGCCCCTTACTTCTCCATGTGACCCCATATATCTCTGTGTGACCACCTAAATTCTCCAAGTGACCCCTTACTTCTCCATGTGACCCCTTACATCACTGTGTGACCCCTTATATCTGTGTGTGGCCCCTTAATTCTCTGTGAGACCCCTTACTTCTCCATGTGGCACCTTACTTCTCCATGTGAGCCCTTACATCTCTGTGTGACCCCCTAATTCTCCATGTGAACCCTTACATAGCTGTGTGGCCCCTTCCTTCTCCGTGTGATCTCTTATTTCTCTGTGTGGCAACTTACTTCTCTGTGTTGCCACTTATGTCTTTGTGTGGCCCCTTACTTTTCCGTGTGACTCCTTAGTTCTCCATGTGACATCTTACTTCTCTGTGTGACCCCTTACTTCTCTGTGTCTCAGTGTGACCCCTTACTTATCTGTGTGGCACCTTACTTCTCTGTGTGACCCCTTATGTCTCTGTGTGGCCCCTTACTACTCTGTGTGACCCCTTACTTCTCTGTGTGGCACCTTACTTCTCCGTGTGACTCCTTATGTCTCTGTGTGGCCCCTTACTTCTCAGTGTGGTCTCTTACTTCACTGTGTGGCACCTTACTTCTCTGTGTGGCCCCTTACTACTCTGTGTGACACCTTATGTCTCTTTGTGGCCCCTTACTACTCTGTGTGACACCTTACTTCTCTGTGTGGCACCTTACTTCTCCTTGTGACCCCTTATGTCTCTGTGTGGCCCCTTACTTCTCAGTGTGGTCTCCTACTTCACTGGGTGGCACCTTACTTCTCTGTGTGGCCCCTTACTACTCTGTGTGACACCTTATGTCTCTTTGTGGCCCCTTACTACTCTGTGTGACCCCTTACTTCTCTGTGTGGCACCTTACTTCTCCTTGTGACCCCTTATGTCTCTGTGTGGCCCCTTACTTCTCAGTGTGGTCTCCTACTTCACTGTGTGGCACCTTACTTCTCTGTGTGGCACCTTATGTCTCTTTGTGGCCCCTTACTACTCTGTGTGACCCCTTACTTCTCTGTGTGGCACCTTACTTCTCCTTGTGACACCTTATGTCTCTGTGTGGCCCCTTACTTCTCAGTGTGGCCTCTAACTTCTCTGTGTGGCACCTTACTTCTCCGGGTGACCCCTTACTTCTCTGTGTGGCCCTGTACTTCTACGTGTGGCCCCTTACTTTTCTGTGTGGCCCCTTACTTCTCTGTGTGGCACCTTACTTCTCCATAAGACCCTTTATGTCTCTGTGGGAACCCTTAAGTCTTTGTGTGGCCCCTTACTTCTCCGTGTGGCCCCTTACTTCTTGTTGCGTCCCCTTACTTCTTCATGTGCCCCCTTACTTCTCCGTGTAACCCCTTACTTCTCTGTTTGGCCCCTTACTTCTCCGTGTGGACCCTTAAGTCTATGTGTGGCCTCTTACTTCTCTGTGTGGCCCCTTAAGTCTCTGTGTGGCCCCTTACTTCTCTGTGTGTTCCCTTACTTCTCCGTGTGAACCCTTTTTTCTCTGTGTCGCCCCTTACTTCTCTGTGTGACCCCTTATTATAATTCTAGTTTATTCTATTTTTAAAGAATAATCTCCTTTTGTAATTTCCAGATCAGACACTAGATGCGATAGCGCACTAAAAATGTGTAGCTTCTCTGTGTGGCCACTTACTTCTCTGTGTGGCACCTTACTTCTCCGTGTGACCCTTTATGTCTCTGTTTGAACACTTAAGTCTTTGTGTGGCCCCTTACTTCTCCGTGTGGCCCTTTACTTCTCGTTGTGTCCCCTTACCTTTCCATGTGCCCCCTTACTTCTCCATGTAACCCCTTACTTCTCTGTGTGGCCCCTTACTTCTTGTTGTGGCCCCTTACCTCTCCATGTGCCCCCTTACTTCTCCGTGTAACCCCTTACTTCTCTGTGTGTCCCCTTACTTCTCCGTGTGTACCCTTATTTCTCTGTTTGGCCCCTTACTTCTCTGTGTGGCACCTTACTTCTCTGTGTGGCACCTTACTTCTCTCTGTGACCCCTTACTTCTCTGTGTGGCACCTTACTTCTCCATGTGACCCTTTATGTCTCTGTGTGAACCGTTAAGTCTTTGTGTGACCCCTATATTCTTTGTGTGGCCCCTTACTTCTCATTGTGTCCCCTTACCTCTCCATGTGCCCCCTTACTTCTCTGTGTAACCCCTTACTTCTCCGTGTAACCCCTTACTTCTCCGTGTGGCCCCTTACTTCTCGTTGTGGCCCCTTACCTCTCCATGTGCCCCCTTACTTCTCTGTGTGGCCCCTTACTTCTCATTGTGGCCCCTTACTTCTCGTTGTGGCCCCTTACTTCTCATTGTGGCCCCTTACCTCTCCGTGTAACCCCTTACCTCTCCGTCTAACCCCTTACTTTCCTGTGTGCCACCTTACTTCTCCGTGTGTCCCCTTACTTCTCTGAGTGTACCCTTATTTCTCTGTGTGGCCCCTTACTTCTCCGTGTGACCCCTTACTTCTCCGTGTGACCCTTTACTTCTCCGTGTGACCCCTTACTACAATTCTAGTTTATGTTATTTTTTAAAGAATTCTAAATGTATATTAATGAGTGAGAGTCGTTGTGATCAGTTCGTTAGGGGTTTAATCTCGGGCTATAATCTCCTTTTGTAACTTCCAGATCAGACACTAGATGGCGATAGTGCACTAATAATTTGTAGCTTCTCTGTGTGGCACCTTACTTCTCTGTTTGGCGCGTTACTTCTCCATGTGACCCCTTATATCTCTGTGTGACCCTTTACTTCTCCATGTGACCCCTTACTTCTCCATGTGACCCCTTTACATCTCTGTGTGACTCATTACTTCTCTGTGTGACCCCTTACATCTTTGTGTGGCCCCTTAATTCTATGTGTGACCCCCTACTTCTCCATGTGACCACTTACTTCTCTGTTTAGCACCTTAATCCTCCATGTGACTACTTAAATCTCTGTGTGACCCCTTACTTGTCCGTGTGACCCCTTACTTCTCAGTGTTGCCCCTTACATCTCAATGTGGCCCCTTACTTCTACGTGCGACCCCTTACATCTCCATGTGACCCCTTACTTCTCCATGTGACCCCTTATGTCTCTGTGTGGCCCCTTACTTTTCTGTGTGACCCCTCACTGTTCTGTGTGGCACGTTACTTCTCCGTATGACCCCTTATGTCTCTGTGTGGCTCCTTACTTCTCGATGTGGCCCCGTACTTCTCTGTGAAGCCCCTTATTTCTCTGTGTGCCCCCTTACTTCTCTGTGTGACCCCTTACTTCTCTGTGTGGCCCCTCACTTCTCTGTGTGGCCCCTTACTTCTCGTTGTGCCCCCTTACTTCTCCGTGTGCCCCCTTACTTCTCTGTGTGGCACCTTACTTCTCTGTGTGGCCCCTTACTTCTCGTTGTGGCCCCTTACTTCTCCATGCGCCCCCTTACTTCTCTGTGTAACCCCTTACTTCTCTGTGTGGCACCTTACTTCTCCGTGTGGCCCCTTAAGTCTATGTGTGGCCTCTTACTACTCTGTGTGGACCGGTACGTCTCTGTGTGGCCCCATACTTTTCTGTGTGTCCCCTTACTTCTCTTTGTGGCCCCTTACTTTTCTGTATGGCCCCTTACTTCTCCATAGGACACTTTATGTCTCTGTGTGAACCCTTAAGTTTTTGTGTGGCCCCTTACTTCTCTGTGTGGCCCCTTACTTCTCTGCGTGGCCCCTTACTTCTCCATGTGCCCCCTTACTTCTCCCTGTAACCCCTTACTTCTCTGTGTGGCACCTTACTTCTATGTGTGGCCCCTTAAGTCTATGTGTGGCCTCTTACTACTCTGTGTGGCCCCGTACGTCTCTGTGTGGCCCCGTACTTTTCCGTGTGAACCCTTATTTCTCTGTGTCGCCCCTTACTTCTCTGTGTGACCACTTACTTCTCTGTGTGACCCCTTACTTCTCTGTGTGACCTCTTACTACAATTGTATTTTATGCTATTTTTAAATAATTCTAAATGTATATTAATGAGTGAGAGTCCTTTGTAATCAGCTCGTTAGGGGTTTAATCTCTGGCTATAACCATCTTTTGTAATTTCCAGATCAGACACTAGATGGCGATAGTGCACTAATAATTTGTAGCTTCTCTGTTTGGCACCTTACTTCTCTGTGTGACCCTTACTTCTCTGTGTGGCACCTTACTTCTCCATGTGACCCCTTACTTCTCCATGTGACCCCTTACTTCTCCGTGTGACCCCTTACTTCTCTGTGTGACCCCTTATGTGTCTGTGTGACCACTTATGTCTCTGTGTGGCCCCATACTACTTTGTGTGGCTTCTTACTTCTCTGTGTGACCCCTTACTTCTCTGTGTGGCACCTTATTTTTCCGTGTGGACCCTTCCTTCTCTTTGGGGCCCCTTACTTCTCTGTGTGACACCTTACATCTCCGTGAGACACCTTATGTGTCTGTTTGACCCTTTACTTCTCCATGTGGCTTCTTACTTCTCCATGTGACCCCTTATGTGTCTGTGTGGCCCTTTACTTCTCCATGTGCCTCCTTACTTCTATGTGTGACCCTTTACTTCTCTGTGTGGCAGCTTACTTTTCTGTGTGGCCCCTTACTTCTCTTTGGGGCCCCTTACTTCTCTGTGTGGCACCTTACTTCTCTGTGTGACCCCTTACATCTGTGTGTGGCACCTTACTTCTCCATGTGACCCATTATGTGTCTGTGTGACCCCTTACTTCTCCATGTGCCCCCTTACTTCTCCGTGTGACACCTTACTTCTCCGTGTGACACCTTACTTCTCCGTGTGGCACCTTACGTCTCTGTGTGGCCCCTTACGTCTCTGTGTGGCCCTTTATTTCTCTTTGTAACCCCATATTTCTCTGTGTGACCCCTTACCTCTCCATGTGCCCCCTTACTTCTCTGTGTGGCCCCTTACTTCACTGTGTGGCCCCTTACTTCTCTGTGTGGCCTCTTATGTCTCTGTGTGACCCCTTACTTCTCTGTGTCTCTGTGTGACCCCTTACTTCTCTGTGTGGCACCTTTCTTCTCCGTGTGACCCCTTATATCTCTGTGTGGCCCCTTACTACTCTGTGTGACCACTTACTTTTCTTTGTGGCAATTTACTTCACTGTGTGCCCCCTAATGTCTCCGTGTGGCCCCTTACTTCTCCATGTGGCAACTTACTTCTCTGTGTGGCCCCTTACTTCTCTGTGTGGCACCTTACTTCTCTGTGTGTCCTCTTAATTCTCTGTGTGGCCCCTTACCTCTCTGTGTGGCTCCTTACTTCTCCGTGTAACCCCTTACTTCTATGTGTGACCCCTTACTTCTCTGTGTGACCCCTTACTTCTCCATGTGACCCATTATGTGTCTGAGTGACCCCTTATGTCTCTGTGTGGCCCCTTACTTCTCCATGTGCCCCCTTTCTACTCCGTGTGACACCTTACTTCTCCGTGTGGCACCTTACGTCTCTGTGTGGCCCCTTACGTCTCTGTGTGGCCCCTTACGTCTCTGTGTGGCCCCTCATTTCTCTTGGTAACCCCATATTTCTCTGTGTGACCCCTTACCTCTCCATGTGCCCCCTTACTTCTCTGTGTGGCCCCTTACTTCTCTGTGTGGCCCCTTACTTCTCTGTGTGGCCTCTTATGTCTCTGTGTGACCCCTTACTTCTCTGTGTCTCTGTGTGACCCCTTACTTCTCTGTGTGGCACCTTACTTCTCCGTGTGACCCCTTATATCTCCTTGTGGCCCCTTAGTACTCTGTGTGACCACTTACTTTTCTTTGTGGCAATTTACTTCTCTGTGTGCCCCCTAATGTCTCCGTGTGGCCCCTTACTTCTCCATGTGGCAACGTACTTCTCTGTGTGGCCCCTTACTTCTCCGTGTGTCCCCTTAATTCTCTGTGTGACCCCTTACTTCTCTGTGTGACCCCTTACTTCTCTGTGTGGCCCCTTACTATAATTCTAGTTTATGCTATTTTTAAAGAAATCTAAATGTATATTAATGAGTGAGAGTCGTTTGTAATCAGTTCGTTAGGGGTTTATTCTCGGGCTATAATCTCCTTTTGTAATTTCCAGATCAGACACTAGATGGCGATAGTGCACTAATAATTTGTAGCTTCTCTGTGTGGCACCTTACTTCTCTGTGTGGCCCCTTACTTCTCCATGTGACCCCTTATATCTCTGTGTGACCCTTTACTTCTCCATGTGACCCCTTACTTCTCCATGAGACCCATTAAATCTCTGTGTGACCCCTTACTTCTCTGTGTGACCTCTTACATCTGTGTGTGGCCCCTTACTTCTCTGTTTGGCACCTTACTTCTCTTTGTGACCCCTTATTTCTCCATGTGGCCCCTTACTTCATGCGACCTGTTACATGTCTGTGTGGCCCCTTACTTCTTCGTGTGACACCTTACATCTCTGTGTGGCCCCTTACTTCTCCATGTGACCCTTTACTTCTCCATGTGACATCTTACTTCTCTGTTTGACCCCTTACTTCTCTGTGTGACCCCTTACTTCTCTGTGTGACCCCTTACTTCTCTGTGTGACATCTTAATTCTCAGTGTGACACATTACTTCTCTGTGTTGGACACTTACTTCTCCATGTGACATCTTATTTCTCTGTGTGACCCCTTACTTCTCCATGTGACATCTTACTTCTCTGTGTGACCCCTTACTTCTCCATGTGACATCTTACTTCTCTGTGTGACCCCTTACGTCTCTGTGTTGGACACTTACTTCTCCATGTGACATCTTATTTCTCTGTGTGACCCCTTACTTCTCTATGTGACATCTTACTTCTCTGTGTGACCCCTTACTTCTCCATGAGACATCTTACTTCTCTGTGTGACCCCTTACGTCTCTGTGTGGCCCCTTACTTCTCCATGTGACATCTTACTACTCTGTGTGACCCCTTACTTCTCTGTGGCTCTGTGTGACCCCTTACTTCTCTGTGATGCACCTTATTTCTCAGTGTGACCCCTTACTTCTCTGTGTGTCCCCTTACCTCTCTGTGTGGACCCTTACTTGTCTGTGTGAACCCTTTCATCTCTGTGTGACCCCTTACTTCTCTGTGTGACCCCTTACATCTGTGTGTGGCACCTTACTTCTCCATGTGACCCCTTATGTGTCTGTGTGACCCCTTATGTCTCTGTGTGGCCCCTTACTTCTCCATGTGCCCCCTTACTTCTCCGTGTGACACCTTACTTCTCCGTGTGGCACCTTACGTCTCTGTGTGGCCCCTTACATCTCTGTGTGGCCCCTTACGTCTCTGTGTGGCCCTTTATTTCTCTTTGTAACCCCATATTTCTCTGTGTGACCCCTTACCTCTCCATGTGCACCCTTACTTCTCTGTGTGGCCCCTTACTTCACTGTGTGGCCCCTTACTTCTCTGTGTGGCCTCTTATGTCTCTGTGTGACCCCTTACTTCTCTGTGTCTCTGTGTGACCCCTTACGTCTCTGTGTGGCCCCTTACTTCTCTGTGTATCCTCTTACGTCTCTATGTGGCCCCTTATGTCTCTGTGTAACCCCTTACTTTTTTGTGTGACCCTTTACTTCTCTGTGTGACCCCTTACGTCTCTGTGTGGCCTCTTATGTCTCTGTGGGGCCTCTTACGTCTCCGTGTAACCCCTTACTTCCCCGTTGGCCCCTTTACTTCTCCGTGTGACCCCATACTTCTCTGTGTGACTCCTTACTTCTCTGTGTGGCCCCTGACTTCTCCGTGTGGCTTCTTACTTCTCTGTGTGGCCCCTTACTTCTCCATGTACTCCCTTTATTCTCTGTGTGACCCCTTATGTCTCTGTGTGGCCCCTTACGTATCTGTGTGGCCTCTTGTGTTTCTGTGTGGCCCCTTATGTCTCTGTGCAACCCCTTACTTCTCTGTGTGACCCCTTACTAGTCCGTGTGACCCCTTACCTCTCCGTGTGCACCCTTACTTCTCTGTGTGACACCTTACTTCTATGTGTGGCACCTTACTTCTCCGTGTGACCCCTTTTGTCTCTGTGTGACACCTTACTTCTTTGTGTGACATCTTAGTTCTCCTTGTGACCCCTTACTTCTCTGTGTGGCCCCTTACTTCTTGTGTGACCCCTAACTTCTCTGTGTGGCCCCTTACTTTTCTGTATGTCCCCTTATGTCTCTGCATGGCCCCTTACTACTCTGTGTGGCCCCTTACTTCTTGTGTGACCTCTTACTTCTTGTGTGACCCCTTACTACTCTGTGTGACCACTTACTTCTCTGTGTGGCACTTTACTTCTTGGTATGACCCCTTTTGTCTCTGTGTGGCCCCTTACTTCTCTGTATGCAACCTTACTTCTCCGTGTGACCCCTTACTTCTCTGTGTGCCCCCTTACTTCTCCGTGTGGCGCCTTACTTCTCCGTGTGGCGCCTTACTTCTCCGTGTGGCGCCTTACTTCTCCGTCTGACCCCGTATGTCTCTGTGTGGACCCTTACTTCTCTGTGTGACCCTTACTTCTCTGTGTGCCCCCTTACTTCTCCGTGTGGCGCCTTACTTCTCCGTGTGGCGCCTTACTTCTCCGTCTGACCCCTTATGTCTCTGTGTGGCCCTTTACTTCTCCATGTGACATCTTATTTCTCTGTGTGACCCCTTACTTCTCCATGTGACATCTTA
The DNA here is from genome assembly GCA_027410445.1 of Discoglossus pictus. Lineage (NCBI taxonomy): Eukaryota > Metazoa > Chordata > Amphibia > Anura > Alytidae > Discoglossus > Discoglossus pictus. The sequence goes on along the minus strand of CM050175.1, from coordinate 3,429,311 downwards.
CTTCTCTGTGTGACCCCTTACTTCTCCATGTGACATCTTACTTCTCTGTGTGACCCCTTACTTCTCTGTGTGACCCCTTACTTCTCTGTGTGACCCCTTACTTCTCCATGTGACATCTTATTTCTCTGTGTGACCCCTTACTTCTCCATGTGACATCTTACTTCTCTGTGTGACCCCTTACTTCTCTGTGTGACCCCTTACTTCTCTGTGTGACCCCTTACTTCTCTGTGTGACATCTTAATTCTCAGTGTGACACATTACTTCTCTGTGTGACCCCTTACTTCTCCATGTGACATCTTACTTCTCTGTGTAACCCTTACTTCTCTGTGTGCCCCCTTACTTCTCCGTGTGGCGCCTTACTTCTCCGTGTGGCGCCTTACTTCTCCGTCTGACCCCTTATGTCTCTGTGTGGCCCTTTACTTCTCCATGTGGCTTCTTACTTCTCCATGTGACCCCTTATGTGTCTGTGTGGCCCTTTACTTCTCCATGTGGCTTCTTACTTCTCCATGTGACCCCTTATGTCTCTGTGTGGCCCTTTACTTCTCCATGTGGCTTCTTACTTCTCCATGTGACCCCTTATGTGTCTATGTGGCCCTTTACTTCTCCATGTGGCTTCTTACTTCTCCATGTGACCCCTTATGTGTCTGTGTGGCCCTTTACTTCTCCATGTGCCTCCTTACTTCTCTGTGTGGCACCTTACTTTTCTGTAGGGCCCCTTACTTCTCTTTGGGGCCCCTTACTTCTCTGTGTGGCACCTTACTTCTCTGTGTGACCGCTTACTTCTCTGTGTGGCACCTTACTTTTCTGTGTGGCCCCTTACTTCTCTTTGGGGCCCCTTACTTCTCTGTGTGGCACCTTACTTCTCTGTGTGACCGCTTACTTCTCTGTGTGGCACCTTACTTCTCCATGTGACCCTTTATGTCTCTGTGTGAACCCTTAAGTCTTTGTGTGGCCCCTTACTTCTCCGTGTGGCGCCTTACTTCTCCGTCTGACCCCTTATGTCTCTGTGTGGCCCTTTACTTCTCCATGTGGCTTCTTACTTCTCCATGTGACCCCTTATGTCTCTGTGTGGCCCTTTACTTCTCCATGTGGCTTCTTACTTCTCCATGTGACCCCTTATGTGTCTATGTGGCCCTTTACTTCTCCATGTGGCTTCTTACTTCTCCATGTGACCCCTTATGTGTCTGTGTGGCCCTTTACTTCTCCATGTGCCTCCTTACTTCTCTGTGTGGCACCTTACTTTTCTGTAGGGCCCCTTACTTCTCTTTGGGGCCCCTTACTTCTCTGTGTGGCACCTTACTTCTCTGTGTGACCGCTTACTTCTCTGTGTGGCACCTTACTTTTCTGTGTGGCCCCTTACTTCTCTTTGGGGCCCCTTACTTCTCTGTGTGGCACCTTACTTCTCTGTGTGACCGCTTACTTCTCTGTGTGGCACCTTACTTCTCTGTGTGGCACCTTACTTCTCCATGTGACCCTTTATGTCTCTGTGTGAACCCTTAAGTCTTTGTGTGGCCCCTTACTTCTCCGTGTGGCTTCTTACTTCTCATTGTGTCCCCTTACCTCTCCATGTGCCCCCTTACTTCTCCATGTAACCCCTTACTTCTCTGTGTGGCCCCTTACTTCTCGTTGTGGCCCCTTACCTCTCCATGTGCCCCCTTACTTCTACGTGTAACCCCTTACTTCTCCGTGTGACCTCTTACTTCTCTGTGTGACCTCTTACTTCTCTGTGTGACCCCTTACTACAATTCTAGTTTATGGTATTTTTAAATAATTCTAAATGTGTATTAATGATTGAGAGTCGTTTGTAATCAGTTCGTTAGGGGGTTAATCCCGGGCTTTAATCTCCTTTTGCAATTTCAAGATCAGACACTAGATGGCGATAGTGCACTAATAATTTGTAGCCTCTCTGTGTGGCACCTTACTTCTCTGTGTGGCACCTTACCTCTCTGTTTGGCCCGTTACTTCTCCATGTGACCCCTTATATCTCTGTGTGACCCTTTACTTCTCCATGTGACCCCTTACTTCTCCATGAGACCCATTAAATCTCTGTGTGACCCCTTACTTCTCTGTGTGACCTCTTACATCTGTGTGTGGCCCCTTAATTCTCTGTGTGACCCCTTACCTCTCTGTGTGGCCCCTTACTTCTCTGTTTGGCACCTTACTTCTCCTTGTGACCCCTTATTTCTCCATGTGGCCCCTTACTTCATGCGACCTGTTACATGTCTGTGTGGCCCCTTACTTCTTCGTGTGACACCTTACTTCTCTGTGTGGACCCTTACTTCTCCATGTGACCCCTTACTTCTCCATGTAACATCTTACTTCTCTGTGTGACCCCTTACTTCTCTGTGTGACCACTTACTTCTCTGTGTGACATCTTACTTCTCTGTGTGACATCTTAATTCTCCTTGTGACCCCTTATTTCTCCATGTGGCCCCTTACTTCATGCGACCTGTTACATGTCTGTGTGGCCCCTTACTTCTTCGTGTGACACCTTACTTCTCTGTGTGGAACCTTACTTCTCCGTGTTGCCCCTTACGTCTCTGTGTGGACCCTTACTTCTCCATGTGACATCTTACTTCTCTGTGTGACCCCTTACTTCTCCATGTGACATCTTACTTCTCTGTGTGACCCCTTACTTCTCCATGTGACATCTTACTTCTCTGTGTGACCCCTTACTTCTCCATGTGACATCTTACTTCTCTGTGTGACCCCTTACTTCTCCATGTGACATCTTACTTCTCTGTGTGGCCCCTTACTTCTCCATGTGACATCTTACTTCTCTGTGTGACCCCTTACTTCTCCATGTGACATCTTACTTCTCTGTGTGACCCCTTACTTCTCCATGTGACATCTTACTTCTCTGTGTGACCCCTTACTTCTCCATGTGACATCTTACTTCTCTGTGTGGCCCCTTACTTCTCCATTAGATATCTTATTTCTCTGTGTGACCCCTTACATCTCTGTGTCTCCGTGTGACCCCTTACTTCTATGTGTGGGACCTTACTTCTCTGTTTGGCGCGTTACTTCTCCATGTGACCCCTTATATCTCTGTGTGACCCCTTACTTCTCCATGTGACGCCTTACTTCTCCATGTGACACCTTACATCTCTGTGTGACTCATTACTTCTCTGTGTGACCCCTTACATCTGTGTGTAGCCCCTTAATTCTCTGTGTGACCCCTTACTTCTCCATGTGAACCCTTACATAGCTGCGTGGCCCCTTTCTTCTCCGTGTGATCTCTTATTTCTCTGTGTGGCAACTTACTTCTCTGTGTGGCCTCTTATGTCTCTGTGTGACCTCTTACTTCTCTGTGTGGCCCCTTACTTCACTGTGTGGCCCCTTACTTCTCTGTGTGACCCCTTACTTCTCTGTGTCTCTGTGTGACCCCTTACTTCTCTGTGTGGCACCTTACTTCTCCGTGTGACCCCTTATATCTCTGTGTGGCCCCTTAGTACTCTGTGTGACCACTTACTTTTCTTTGTGGCAATTTACTTCTCTGTGTGCCCCCTAATGTCTCCGTGTGGCCCCTTACTTCTCCATGTGGCAACTTACTTCTCTGTGTGGCCCCTTACTTCTCTGTGTGGCACCTTACTTCTCCGTGTGTCCCCTTAATTCTCTATGTGGCGCCTTACCTCTCCGTGTAACCCCTTACTTCTATGTGTGACCCCTTACTTCTCTGTGTGACCCCTTACATCTGTGTGTGGCACCTTACTTCTCCATGTGACCCCTTATGTGTCTGTGTGACCCCTTATGTCTCTGTGTGGCCCCTTACTTCTCCATGTGCCCCCTTACTTCTCCGTGTGACACCTTACTTCTCTGTGTGGCCCCTTACGTCTCTGTGTGGCCCCTTACGTCTCTGTGTGGCCCCTTATTTCTCTTGGTAACCCCATATTTCTCTGTGTGACCCCTTACCTCTCCATGTGCCCCCTTACTTCTCTGTGTGGCCCCTTACTTCTCTGTGTGGCCCCTACTTCTCTGTGTGGCCTCTTATGTCTCTGTGTGACCCCTTACTTCTCTGTGTCTCTGTGTGACCCCTTACTTCTCTGTGTGGCACCTTACTTCTCCGTGTGACCCCTTACTTCTCTGTGTGGCACCTTACTTCTCCATGTGACCCATTATGTGTCGGTGTGACCCCTTATGTCTCTGTTTGGTCCCTTACTTCTCTGTGTGGCTTCTTACATCTCTGTGTGGCCCCTTACTTCTCCATGTGCCCCCTTACTTCCCTGTGTGATGCCTTTCTTCTCCGTGTGGCGCCTTACTTCTCTGTGTGGCTTCTTACTTCTCTGTGTGACCCCTTACTTCTCTGTGTGTCCGCTTACGTCTCTATGTGGCCCCTTATGTCTCTGTGTAACTCCTTACTTCTTTTTGTGACCCTTTACTTCTCTGTGTGACCCCTCACGTCTCTGTGTGGCCTCTTATGTCTCTATGTGGCCTCTTACGTCTCTGTGTAACCCCTTACTTCCCCGTTGGCCCCCTTACTTCTCCGTGTGACCCCATACTTCTCTGTGTGGCCCCTGACTTCTCCGTGTGGCTTCTTACTTCTCTGTGTGACCCCTTACTTCTCTGTGTGACATCTTACTTCTCTGTGTGACATCTTAATTCTCTGTGTGACACCTTACTTCTCTGTGTGGACCCTTACTTCTCCGTGTTGCCCCTTACGTCTCTGTGTGGACCCTTACTTCTCCATGTGACATCTTACTTCTCCGTGTGACCCCTTACTTCCCCGTTGGCCCCCTTACTTCTCCGTGTGCTCCCTTACTTCTCCGTGTGACCCCATACTTCTCTGTGTGACTCCTTACTTCTCTGTGTGGCCCTTGACTTCTCCGTGTGGCTTCTTACTTCTCTGTGTGGCCCTTACTTCTCCATGTACTCCCTTTATTCTCTGTGTGACCCCTTATGTCTCTGTGTGGCCCCTTACGTATCTGTGTGGCCTCTTGTGTTTCTGTGTGGCCCCTTATGTCTCTGTGCAACCCCTTACTTCTCTGTGTGACCCCTTACTAGTCCGTGTGACCCCTTACCTCTCCGTGTGCACCCTTACTACTCTGTGTGACCACTTACTTCTCTGTGTGGAACCTGACTTCTCTGTGCGACCCCTTACTTCTCTGTGTGGCACTTTACTTCTTGGTATGACCCCTTTTGTCTCTGTGTGGCCCCTTACTTCTCTGTATGCAACCTTACTTCTCCGTGTGAGACCTTATGTCTTTGTGTGGACCCTTACTTCTCTGTGTGACCCTTACTTCTCTGTGTGCCCCCTTACTTCTCCGTGTGGCGCCTTACTTCTCCGTGTGGCGCCTTACTTCTCCGTCTGACCCCTTATGTCTCTGTGTGGCCCTTTACTTCTCCATGTGACATCTTATTTCTCTGTGTGACCCCTTACTTCTCCATGTGACATCTTACTTCTCTGTGTGACCCCTTACTTCTCCATGTGACATCTTACTTCTCTGTGTGACCCCTTACTTCTCTGTGTGACCCCTTACTTCTCTGTGTGACCCCTTACTTCTCTGTGTGACATCTTAATTCTCAGTGTGACACATTACTTCTCTGTGTGGACCCTTACTTCTCCGTGTTGCCCCTTACGTCTCTGTGTTGGACACTTACTTCTCCATGTGACATCTTATTTCTCTGTGTGACCCCTTACTTCTCCATGTGACATCTTACTTCTCTGTGTGACCCCTTACTTCTCCATGAGACATCTTACTTCTCTGTGTGACCCCTTACGTCTCTGTGTGGCCCCTTACTTCTCCATGTGACATCTTACTTCTCTGTGTGACCCCTTACTTCTCCATGTGACATCTTACTTCTCTGTGTGACCCCTTACTTCTCCATGAGACATCTTACTTCTCTGTGTGACCCCTTACGTCTCTGTGTTGCCCCTTACTTCTCCATGTGACATCTTACTACTCTGTGTGACCCCTTACTTCTCTGTGATGCACCTTATTTCTCAGTGTGACCCCTTACTTCTCTGTGTGTCCCCTTACCTCTCTGTGTGGACCCTTACTTGTCTGTGTGAACCCTTTCATCTCTGTGTGACCCCTTACTTCTCTGTGTGACCCCTTACATCTGTGTGTGGCACCTTACTTCTCCATGTGACCCCTTATGTGTCTGTGTGACCCCTTATGTCTCTGTGTGGCCCCTTACTTCTCCATGTGCCCCCTTACTTCTCCGTGTGACACCTTACTTCTCCGTGTGGCACCTTACGTCTCTGTGTGGCCCCTTACATCTCTGTGTGGCCCCTTACGTCTCTGTGTGGCCCTTTATTTCTCTTTGTAACCCCATATTTCTCTGTGTGACCCCTTACCTCTCCATGTGCACCCTTACTTCTCTGTGTGGCCCCTTACTTCACTGTGTGGCCCCTTACTTCTCTGTGTGGCCTCTTATGTCTCTGTGTGACCCCTTACTTCTCTGTGTCTCTGTGTGACCCCTTACGTCTCTGTGTGGCCCCTTACTTCTCTGTGTATCCTCTTACGTCTCTATGTGGCCCCTTATGTCTCTGTGTAACCCCTTACTTTTTTGTGTGACCCTTTACTTCTCTGTGTGACCCCTTACGTCTCTGTGTGGCCTCTTATGTCTCTGTGGGGCCTCTTACGTCTCCGTGTAACCCCTTACTTCCCCGTTGGCCCCTTTACTTCTCCGTGTGACCCCATACTTCTCTGTGTGACTCCTTACTTCTCTGTGTGGCCCCTGACTTCTCCGTGTGGCTTCTTACTTCTCTGTGTGGCCCCTTACTTCTCCATGTACTCCCTTTATTCTCTGTGTGACCCGTTATGTCTCTGTGTGGCCCCTTACGTATCTGTGTGGCCTCTTGTGTTTCTGTGTGGCCCCTTATGTCTCTGTGCAACCCCTTACTTCTCTGTGTGACCCCTTACTAGTCCGTGTGACCCCTTACCTCTCCGTGTGCACCCTTACTTCTCTGTGTGACACCTTACTTCTATGTGTGGCACCTTACTTCTCCGTGTGACCCCTTTTGTCTCTGTGTGGTCCCTTACTTCTTTGTGTGACATCTTAGTTCTCCTTGTGACCCCTTACTTCTCTGTGTGGCCCCTTACTTCTTGTGTGACCCCTAACTTCTCTGTGTGGCCCCTTACTTTTCTGTATGTCCCCTTATGTCTCTGCATGGCCCCTTACTACTCTGTGTGGCCCCTTACTTCTTGTGTGACCCCTTACTTCTTGTGTGACCCCTTACTACTCTGTGTGACCACTTACTTCTCTGTGTGGCACTTTACTTCTTGGTATGACCCCTTTTGTCTCTGTGTGGCCCCTTACTTCTCTGTATGCAACCTTACTTCTCCGTGTGAGACCTTATGTCTTTGTGTGGACCCTTACTTCTCTGTGTGAACCTTACTTCTCTGTGTAACCCTTACTTCTCTGTGTGCCCCCTTACTTCTCCGTGTGGCGCCTTACTTCTCCGTCTGACCCCTTATGTCTCTGTGTGGCCCTTTACTTCTCCATGTGGCTTCTTACTTCTCCATGTGACCCCTTATGTGTCTGTGTGGCCCTTTACTTCTCCATGTGGCTTCTTACTTCTCCATGTGACCCCTTATGTCTCTGTGTGGCCCTTTACTTCTCCATGTGGCTTCTTACTTCTCCATGTGACCCCTTATGTGTCTATGTGGCCCTTTACTTCTCCATGTGGCTTCTTACTTCTCCATGTGACCCCTTATGTGTCTGTGTGGCCCTTTACTTCTCCATGTGCCTCCTTACTTCTCTGTGTGGCACCTTACTTTTCTGTGTGGCCCCTTACTTCTCTTTGGGGCCCCTTACTTCTCTGTGTGGCACCTTACTTCTCTGTGTGACCGCTTACTTCTCTGTGTGGCACCTTACTTCTCTGTGTGGCACCTTACTTCTCCATGTGACCCTTTATGTCTCTGTGTGAACCCTTAAGTCTTTGTGTGGCCCCTTACTTCTCCGTGTGGCTTCTTACTTCTCATTGTGTCCCCTTACCTCTCCATGTGCCCCCTTACTTCTCCATGTAACCCCTTACTTCTCTGTGTGGCCCCTTACTTCTCGTTGTGGCCCCTTACCTCTCCATGTGCCCCCTTACTTCTACGTGTAACCCCTTACTTCTCCGTGTGACCTCTTACTTCTCTGTGTGACCTCTTACTTCTCTGTGTGACCCCTTACTACAATTCTAGTTTATGGTATTTTTAAATAATTCTAAATGTGTATTAATGATTGAGAGTCGTTTGTAATCAGTTCGTTAGGGGGTTAATCCCGGGCTTTAATCTCCTTTTGCAATTTCAAGATCAGACACTAGATGGCGATAGTGCACTAATAATTTGTAGCCTCTCTGTGTGGCACCTTACTTCTCTGTGTGACCCCTTATATCTCTGTGTGACCCTTTACTTCTCCATGTGACCCCTTACTTCTCCATGAGACCCATTAAATCTCTGTGTGACCCCTTACTTCTCTGTGTGACCCCTTACCTCTCTGTGTGGCCCCTTACTTCTCTGTTTGGCACCTTACTTCTCCTTGTGACCCCTTATTTCTCCATGTGGCCCCTTACTTCATGCGACCTGTTACATGTCTGTGTGGCCCCTTACTTCTTCGTGTGACACCTTACTTCTCTGTGTGGACCCTTACTTCTCCATGTGACCCCTTACTTCTCCATGTAACATCTTACTTCTCTGTGTGACCCCTTACTTCTCTGTGTGACCACTTACTTCTCTGTGTGACATCTTACTTCTCTGTGTGACATCTTAATTCTCCTTGTGACCCCTTATTTCTCCATGTGGCCCCTTACTTCATGCGACCTGTTACATGTCTGTGTGGCCCCTTACTTCTTCGTGTGACACCTTACTTCTCTGTGTGGACCCTTACTTCTCCATGTGACCCCTTACTTCTCCATGTAACATCTTACTTCTCTGTGTGACCCCTTACTTCTCTGTGTGACCACTTACTTCTCTGTGTGACATCTTACTTCTCTGTGTGACATCTTAATTCTCCTTGTGACCCCTTATTTCTCCATGTGGCCCCTTACTTCATGCGACCTGTTACATGTCTGTGTGGCCCCTTACTTCTTCGTGTGACACCTTACTTCTCTGTGTGGACCCTTACTTCTCCGTGTTGCCCCTTACGTCTCTGTGTGGACCCTTACTTCTCCATGTGACATCTTACTTCTCTGTGTGACCCCTTACTTCTCCATGTGACATCTTACTTCTCTGTGTGACCCCTTACTTCTCCATGTGACATCTTACTTCTCTGTGTGACCCCTTACTTCTCCATGTGACATCTTACTTCTCTGTGTGGCCCCTTACTTCTCCATTAGATATCTTATTTCTCTGTGTGACCCCTTACATCTCTGTGTCTCCGTGTGACCCCTTACTTCTATGTGTGGGACCTTACTTCTCTGTTTGGCGCGTTACTTCTCCATGTGACCCCTTATATCTCTGTGTGACCCCTTACTTCTCCATGTGACGCCTTACTTCTCCATGTGACACCTTACATCTCTGTGTGACTCATTACTTCTCTGTGTGACCCCTTACATCTGTGTGTAGCCCCTTAATTCTCTGTGTGGCACCTTACTTCTCCATGTGAACCCTTACATAGCTGCGTGGCCCCTTTCTTCTCCGTGTGATCTCTTATTTCTCTGTGTGGCAACTTACTTCTCTGTGTGGCCTCTTATGTCTCTGTGTGACCTCTTACTTCTCTGTGTGGCCCCTTACTTCACTGTGTGGCCCCTTACTTCTCTGTGTGACCCCTTACTTCTCTGTGTCTCTGTGTGACCCCTTACTTCTCTGTGTGGCACCTTACTTCTCCGTGTGACCCCTTATATCTCTGTGTGGCCCCTTAGTACTCTGTGTGACCACTTACTTTTCTTTATGGCAATTTACTTCTCTGTGTGCCCCCTAATGTCTCCGTGTGGCCCCTTACTTCTCCATGTGGCAACTTACTTCTCTGTGTGGCCCCTTACTTCTCTGTGTGGCACCTTACTTCTCCGTGTGTCCCCTTAATTCTCTATGTGGCGCCTTACCTCTCCGTGTAACCCCTTACTTCTATGTGTGACCCCTTACTTCTCTGTGTGACCCCTTACATCTGTGTGTGGCACCTTACTTCTCCATGTGACCCCTTATGTGTCTGTGTGACCCCTTATGTCTCTGTGTGGCCCCTTACTTCTCCATGTGCCCCCTTACTTCTCCGTGTGACACCTTACTTCTCCGTGTGGCCCCTTACGTCTCTGTGTGGCCCCTTACGTCTCTGTGTGGCCCCTTATTTCTCTTGGTAACCCCATATTTCTCTGTGTGACCCCTTACCTCTCCATGTGCCCCCTTACTTCTCTGTGTGGCCCCTTACTTCTCTGTGTGGCCCCTACTTCTCTGTGTGGCCTCTTATGTCTCTGTGTGACCCCTTACTTCTCTGTGTCTCTGTGTGACCCCTTACTTCTCTGTGTGGCACCTTACTTCTCCGTGTGACCCCTTACTTCTCTGTGTGGCACCTTACTTCTCCATGTGACCCATTATGTGTCGGTGTGACCCCTTATGTCTCTGTTTGGTCCCTTACTTCTCTGTGTGGCTTCTTACATCTCTGTGTGGCCCCTTACTTCTCCATGTGCCCCCTTACTTCTCTGTGTGACACCTTACTTTTCCGTGTTGCCCCTTACTTCCCTGTGTGATGCCTTTCTTCTCCGTGTGGCGCCTTACTTCTCTGTGTGACCCCTTACTTCTCTGTGTGTCCGCTTACGTCTCTATGTGGCCCCTTATGTCTCTGTGTAACTCCTTACTTCTTTTTGTGACCCTTTACTTCTCTGTGTGACCCCTCACGTCTCTGTGTGGCCTCTTATGTCTCTATGTGGCCTCTTACGTCTCTGTGTAACCCCTTACTTCCCTGTTGGCCCCCTTACTTCTCCGTGTGACCCCATACTTCTCTGTGTGGCCCCTGACTTCTCCGTGTGGCTTCTTACTTCTCTGTGTGACCCCTTACTTCTCTGTGTGACATCTTACTTCTCTGTGTGACATCTTAATTCTCTGTGTGACACCTTACTTCTCTGTGTGGACCCTTACTTCTCCGTGTTGCCCCTTACGTCTCTGTGTGGACCCTTACTTCTCCATGTGACATCTTACTTCTCCGTGTGACCCCTTACTTCCCCGTTGGCCCCCTTACTTCTCCGTGTGCTCCCTTACTTCTCCGTGTGACCCCATACTTCCCCGTTGGCCCCCTTACTTCTCCGTGTGCTCCCTTACTTCTCCGTGTGACCCCATACTTCTCTGTGTGACTCCTTACTTCTCTGTGTGGCCCCTGACTTCTCCGTGTGGCTTCTTACTTCTCTGTGTGGCCCCTTACTTCTCCATGTACTCCCTTTATTCTCTGTGTGACCCCTTATGTCTCTGTGTGGCCCCTTACGTATCTGTGTGGCCTCTTGTGTTTCTGTGTGGCCCCTTATGTCTCTGTGCAACCCCTTACTTCTCTGTGTGACCCCTTACTAGTCCGTGTGACCCCTTACCTCTCCGTGTGCACCCTTACTACTCTGTGTGACCACTTACTTCTCTGTGTGGAACCTGACTTCTCTGTGCGACCCCTTACTTCTCTGTGTGGCACTTTACTTCTTGGTATGACCCCTTTTGTCTCTGTGTGGCCCCTTACTTCTCTGTATGCAACCTTACTTCTCCGTGTGAGACCTTATGTCTTTGTGTGGACCCTTACTTCTCTGTGTGACCCTTACTTCTCTGTGTGCCCCCTTACTTCTCCGTGTGGCGCCTTACTTCTCCGTGTGGCGCCTTACTTCTCCGTCTGACCCCTTATGTCTCTGTGTGGCCCTTTACTTCTTCATGTGGCTTCTTACTTCTCCATGTGACCCCTTACTTCTCCATGTGACCCATTATGTGTCTGTGTGGCCCTTTACTTCTCCATGTGCCTCCTTACTTCTATGTGTGACCCCTTACTTCTCTGTGTGGCACCTTACTTTTCTGTGTGGCCCCTTACTTCTCTTTGGGGCCCCTTACTTCTCTGTGTGGCACCTTACTTCTCTGTGTGACCGCTTACTTCTCTGTGTGGCACCTTACTTCTCCATGTGACCCTTTATGTCTCTGTGTGGCCCCTTACTTCTCCGTGTGGCCCCTTACTTCTCATTGTGTCCCCTTAACTCTCCATGTGCCCCCTTACTTCTCTGTGTAACCCCTTACTTCTCTGTGTGGCCCCTTACTTCTTGTTGTGGCCCCTTACCTCTCCATGTGCCCCCTTACTTCTACGTGTAACCCCTTACTTCTCCGTGTGACCTCTTACTTCTCTGTGTGACCCCTTACTTCTCTGTGTGACCTCTTACTTCTCTGTGTGACCCCTTACTACAATTCTAGTTTATGTTATTTTTAAATAATTCTAAATGTGTATTAATGATTGAGAGTCGTTTGTAATCAGTTCGTTAGGGGTTTAATCTCGGGCTTTAATCTCCTTTTGTAATTTCAAGATCAGACACTAGATGGCAATAGTGCACTAATAATTTGTAGCTTCTCTGTGTGGCACCTTACTTCTCTGTGTGGCACCTTACTTCTCTGTGTGTCCCCTTACTTCTCCATGAGACCCATTAAATCTCTGTGTGACCCCTTACTTCTCTGTGTGACCTCTTACATCTGTGTGTCCCCTTACTTCTCCATGTGACGCCTTACTTCTCCATGTGACACCTTACATCTCTGTGTGACTCATTACTTCTCTGTGTGACCCCTTACATCTGTGTGTAGCCCCTTAATTCTCTGTGTGGCACCTTACTTCTCCATGTGAGCCCTTACATCTCTGTGTGACCCCTTAATTCTCCATGTGAACCCTTACATAGCTGTGTGGCCCCTTCCTTCTCCGTGTGATCTCTTATTTCTCTGTGTGGCAACTTACTTCTCTGTGTTGCCACTTATGTCTCTGTGTCTCAGTGTGACCCCTTACTTATCTGTGTGGCACCTTACTTCTCTGTGTGACCCCTTATGTCTCTGTGTGGCCCCTTACTACTCTGTGTGACCCCTTACTTCACTGTGTGGCACCTTACTTCTCCGTGTGACTCCTTATGTCTCTGTGTGGCCCCTTACTTCTCAGTGTGGTCTCTTACTTCACTGTGTGGCCCCTTACTTCTCAGTGTGGTCTCCTACTTCACTGTGTGGCACCTTACTTCTGTGTGTGGCCCCTTACTACTCTGTGTGACACCTTATGTCTCTTTGTGGCCCCTTACTACTCTGTGTGACCCCTTACTTCTCTGTGTGGCACCTTACTTCTCCTTGTGACCCCTTATGTCTCTGTGTGGCCCCTTACTTCTCAGTGTGGCCTCTAACTTCTCTGTGTGGCACCTTACTTCTCCGGTTGACCCCTTACTACTCTGTGTAACCCCTTACTTCTCTGTGTGGCCCTGTACTTCTACGTGTGGCCCCTTACTTTTCTGTGTGGCACCCATACTTCTCTGTGTGGCACCTTACTTCTCCATAAGACCCTTTATGTCTCTGTGGGAACCCTTAAGTCTTTGTGTGGCCCCTTACTTCTCCGTGTGGCCCCTTACTTCTCGTTGTGGCCCCTTATTTCTTCATGTGCCCCCTTACTTCTCCGTGTAACCGCTTACTTCTCTGTGTGGCCCCTTACTTCTCGTTGTGGCCCCTTATTTCTTCATGTGCCCCCTTACTTCTCCGTGTAACCCCTTACTTCTCTGTGTGGCCCCTTACTTCTCCGTGTGGACCCTTAAGTCTATGTGTGGCCTCTTACTTCTCTGTGTGGCCCCTTAAGTCTCTGTGTGGCCCCTTACTTCTGCGTGTGAACCCTTTTTTCTCTGTGTCGCCCCTTACTTCTCTGTGTGGCCCCTTACTATAATTCTAGTTTATTCTATTCTTAAAGAATTCTAAATGTATATTAATAACTGAGAGTCGTTTGTAATCAGCTCGGTTTAATCTCGGGCTATAATCTCCTTTTGTAATTTCCAGATCAGACACTAGATGCGATAGCGCACAAAAAATGTGTAGCTTCTCTGTGTGGCCACTTACTTCTCTGTGTGGCACCTTACTTCTCCGTGAGACCCTTTATGTCTCTGTTTGAACACTTAAGTCTTTGTGTGGCCCCTTACTTCTCCGTGTGGCCCTTTACTTCTCGTTGTGTCCCCTTACCTCTCCATGTGCCCCCTTAATTCTCCATGTAACCCCTTACTTCTCTGTGTGGCCCCTTACTTCTTGTTGTGGCCCCTTACCTCTCCATGTGACCCCTTACTTCTCCGTGTAACCCCTTACTTCTCTGTGTGCCAACTTACTTCTCTGTGTGTCCCCTTACTTCTCCGTGTGTACCCTTATTTCTCTGTTTGGCCCCTTACTTCTCTGTGTGGCACCTTACTTCTCTGTGTGGCACCTTACTTCTCTCTGTGACCCCTTACTTCTCTCTGTGACCCCTTACTTCTCTGTGTGGCACCTTACTTCTCCATGTGACCCTTTATGTCTCTGTGTGAACCGATAAGTCTTTGTGTGACCCCTATATTCTTTGTGTGGCCCCTTACTTCTCATTGTGTCCCCTTACCTCTCCATGTGCCCCCTTACTTCTCTGTGTAACCCCTTACTTCTCCGTGTGGCCCCTTACTTCTCGTTGTGGCCCCTTACTTCTCGTTTTGGCCCCTTACCTCTCCATGTGCCCCCTTACTTCTCTGTGTGGCCCATTACTTCTCATTGTGGCCCCTTACTTCTCGTTGTGGCTCCTTACTTCTCATTGTGGCCCCTTACGTCTCTGTGTGGCCCCTTACTTCTCCATGTGACATCTTACTTCTCTGTGTGACCCCTTACTTCTCCATGTGACATCTTACTTCTCTGTGTGGCCCCTTACTTCTCCATTAGATATCTTATTTCTCTGTGTGACCCCTTACATCTCTGTGTCTCCGTGTGACCCCTTACTTCTATGTGTGGGACCTTACTTCTCTGTTTGGCGCGTTACTTCTCCATGTGACCCCTTATATCTCTGTGTGACCCCTTACTTCTCCATGTGACGCCTTACTTCTCCATGTGACACCTTACATCTCTGTGTGACTCATTACTTCTCTGTGTGACCCCTTACATCTGTGTGTAGCCCCTTAATTCTCTGTGTGGCACCTTAC
This sequence comes from Discoglossus pictus, assembly GCA_027410445.1. Classification (NCBI taxonomy): domain Eukaryota; kingdom Metazoa; phylum Chordata; class Amphibia; order Anura; family Alytidae; genus Discoglossus; species Discoglossus pictus. The sequence continues at coordinate 3,414,283 of CM050175.1, read as the reverse complement.
TTCTCCATGTGAACCCTTACATAGCTGCGTGGCCCCTTTCTTCTCCGTGTGATCTCTTATTTCTCTGTGTGGCAACTTACTTCTCTGTGTGGCCTCTTATGTCTCTGTGTGACCTCTTACTTCTCTGTGTGGCCCCTTACTTCACTGTGTGGCCCCTTACTTCTCTGTGTGACCCCTTACTTCTCTGTGTCTCTGTGTGACCCCTTACTTCTCTGTGTGGCACCTTACTTCTCCGTGTGACCCCTTATATCTCTGTGTGGCCCCTTAGTACTCTGTGTGACCACTTACTTTTCTTTATGGCAATTTACTTCTCTGTGTGCCCCCTAATGTCTCCGTGTGGCCCCTTACTTCTCCATGTGGCAACTTACTTCTCTGTGTGGCCCCTTACTTCTCTGTGTGGCACCTTACTTCTCCGTGTGTCCCCTTAATTCTCTATGTGGCGCCTTACCTCTCCGTGTAACCCCTTACTTCTATGTGTGACCCCTTACTTCTCTGTGTGACCCCTTACATCTGTGTGTGGCACCTTACTTCTCCATGTGACCCCTTATGTGTCTGTGTGACCCCTTATGTCTCTGTGTGGCCCCTTACTTCTCCATGTGCCCCCTTACTTCTCCGTGTGACACCTTACTTCTCCGTGTGGCCCCTTACGTCTCTGTGTGGCCCCTTACGTCTCTGTGTGGCCCCTTATTTCTCTTGGTAACCCCATATTTCTCTGTGTGACCCCTTACCTCTCCATGTGCCCCCTTACTTCTCTGTGTGGCCCCTTACTTCTCTGTGTGGCCCCTACTTCTCTGTGTGGCCTCTTATGTCTCTGTGTGACCCCTTACTTCTCTGTGTCTCTGTGTGACCCCTTACTTCTCTGTGTGGCACCTTACTTCTCCGTGTGACCCCTTACTTCTCTGTGTGGCACCTTACTTCTCCATGTGACCCATTATGTGTCGGTGTGACCCCTTATGTCTCTGTTTGGTCCCTTACTTCTCTGTGTGGCTTCTTACTTCTCCATGTGCCCCCTTACTTCTCTGTGTGACACCTTACTTTTCCGTGTTGCCCCTTACTTCCCTGTGTGATGCCTTTCTTCTCCGTGTGGCGCCTTACTTCTCTGTGTGGCTTCTTACTTCTCTGTGTGACCCCTTACTTCTCTGTGTGTCCGCTTACGTCTCTATGTGGCCCCTTATGTCTCTGTGTAACTCCTTACTTCTTTTTGTGACCCTTTACTTCTCTGTGTGACCCCTCACGTCTCTGTGTGGCCTCTTATGTCTCTATGTGGCCTCTTACGTCTCTGTGTAACCCCTTACTTCCCTGTTGGCCCCCTTACTTCTCCGTGTGACCCCATACTTCTCTGTGTGGCCCCTGACTTCTCCGTGTGGCTTCTTACTTCTCTGTGTGACCCCTTACTTCTCTGTGTGACATCTTACTTCTCTGTGTGACATCTTAATTCTCTGTGTGACACCTTACTTCTCTGTGTGGACCCTTACTTCTCCGTGTTGCCCCTTACGTCTCTGTGTGGACCCTTACTTCTCCATGTGACATCTTACTTCTCCGTGTGACCCCTTACTTCCCCGTTGGCCCCCTTACTTCTCCGTGTGCTCCCTTACTTCTCCGTGTGACCCCATACTTCCCCGTTGGCCCCCTTACTTCTCCGTGTGCTCCCTTACTTCTCCGTGTGACCCCATACTTCTCTGTGTGACTCCTTACTTCTCTGTGTGGCCCCTGACTTCTCCGTGTGGCTTCTTACTTCTCTGTGTGGCCCCTTACTTCTCCATGTACTCCCTTTATTCTCTGTGTGACCCCTTATGTCTCTGTGTGGCCCCTTACGTATCTGTGTGGCCTCTTGTGTTTCTGTGTGGCCCCTTATGTCTCTGTGCAACCCCTTACTTCTCTGTGTGACCCCTTACTAGTCCGTGTGACCCCTTACCTCTCCGTGTGCACCCTTACTACTCTGTGTGACCACTTACTTCTCTGTGTGGAACCTGACTTCTCTGTGCGACCCCTTACTTCTCTGTGTGGCACTTTACTTCTTGGTATGCAACCTTACTTCTCCGTGTGAGACCTTATGTCTTTGTGTGGACCCTTACTTCTCTGTGTGACCCTTACTTCTCTGTGTGCCCCCTTACTTCTCCGTGTGGCGCCTTACTTCTCCGTGTGGCGCCTTACTTCTCCGTCTGACCCCTTATGTCTCTGTGTGGCCCTTTACTTCTTCATGTGGCTTCTTACTTCTCCATGTGACCCCTTACTTCTCCATGTGACCCATTATGTGTCTGTGTGGCCCTTTACTTCTCCATGTGCCTCCTTACTTCTATGTGTGACCCCTTACTTCTCTGTGTGGCACCTTACTTTTCTGTGTGGCCCCTTACTTCTCTTTGGGGCCCCTTACTTCTCTGTGTGGCACCTTACTTCTCTGTGTGACCGCTTACTTCTCTGTGTGGCACCTTACTTCTCCATGTGACCCTTTATGTCTCTGTGTGGCCCCTTACTTCTCCGTGTGGCCCCTTACTTCTCATTGTGTCCCCTTAACTCTCCATGTGCCCCCTTACTTCTCTGTGTAACCCCTTACTTCTCTGTGTGGCCCCTTACTTCTTGTTGTGGCCCCTTACCTCTCCATGTGCCCCCTTACTTCTACGTGTAACCCCTTACTTCTCCGTGTGACCTCTTACTTCTCTGTGTGACCCCTTACTTCTCTGTGTGACCTCTTACTTCTCTGTGTGACCCCTTACTACAATTCTAGTTTATGTTATTTTTAAATAATTCTAAATGTGTATTAATGATTGAGAGTCGTTTGTAATCAGCTCGTTAGGGGTTTAATCTCGGGCTTTAATCTCCTTTTGTAATTTCAAGATCAGACACTAGATGGCAATAGTGCACTAATAATTTGTAGCTTCTCTGTGTGGCACCTTACTTCTCTGTGTGGCACCTTACTTCTCTGTGTGTCCCCTTACTTCTCCATGAGACCCATTAAATCTCTGTGTGACCCCTTACTTCTCTGTGTGACCTCTTACATCTGTGTGTCCCCTTACTTCTCCATGTGACGCCTTACTTCTCCATGTGACGCCTTACTTCTCCATGTGACACCTTACTTCTCCATGTGACGCCTTACTTCTCCATGTGACGCCTTACTTCTCCATGTGACGCCTTACTTCTCCATGTGACGCCTTACTTCTCTGTGTGACCCCTTACATCTCTGTGTGACTCATTACTTCTCTGTGTGACCCCTTACATCTGTGTGTAGCCCCTTAATTCTCTGTGTGGCACCTTACTTCTCCATGTGAGCCCTTACATCTCTGTGTGACCCCTTAATTCTCCATGTGAACCCTTACATAGCTGTGTGGCCCCTTCCTTCTCCGTGTGATCTCTTATTTCTCTGTGTGGCAACTTACTTCTCTGTGTTGCCACTTATGTCTCTGTGTGGCCCCTTACTTTTCCGTGTGACTCCTTAGTTCTCCATGTGACATCTTACTTCTCTGTGTGACCCCTTACTTCTCTGTGTCTCAGTGTGACCCCTTACTTATCTGTGTGGCACCTTACTTCTCTGTGTGACCCCTTATGTCTCTGTGTGGCCCCTTACTACTCTGTGTGACCCCTTACTTCACTGTGTGGCACCTTACTTCTCCGTGTGACTCCTTATGTCTCTGTGTGGCCCCTTACTTCTCAGTGTGGTCTCTTACTTCACTGTGTGGCCCCTTACTTCTCAGTGTGGTCTCCTACTTCACTGTGTGGCACCTTACTTCTGTGTGTGGCCCCTTACTACTCTGTGTGACACCTTATGTCTCTTTGTGGCCCCTTACTACTCTGTGTGACCCCTTACTTCTCTGTGTGGCACCTTACTTCTCCTTGTGACCCCTTATGTCTCTGTGTGGCCCCTTACTTCTCAGTGTGGCCTCTAACTTCTCTGTGTGGCACCTTACTTCTCCGGTTGACCCCTTACTACTCTGTGTAACCCCTTACTTCTCTGTGTGGCCCTGTACTTCTACGTGTGGCCCCTTACTTTTCTGTGTGGCACCCATACTTCTCTGTGTGGCACCTTACTTCTCCATAAGACCCTTTATGTCTCTGTGGGAACCCTTAAGTCTTTGTGTGGCCCCTTACTTCTCCGTGTGGCCCCTTACTTCTCGTTGTGGCCCCTTATTTCTTCATGTGCCCCCTTACTTCTCCGTGTAACCGCTTACTTCTCTGTGTGGCCCCTTACTTCTCGTTGTGGCCCCTTATTTCTTCATGTGCCCCCTTACTTCTCCGTGTAACCCCTTACTTCTCTGTGTGGCCCCTTACTTCTCCGTGTGGACCCTTAAGTCTATGTGTGGCCTCTTACTTCTCTGTGTGGCCCCTTAAGTCTCTGTGTGGCCCCTTACTTCTGCGTGTGAACCCTTTTTTCTCTGTGTCGCCCCTTACTTCTCTGTGTGGCCCCTTACTATAATTCTAGTTTATTCTATTCTTAAAGAATTCTAAATGTATATTAATGAGTGAGAGTTGTTTGTAATCAGCTCGTTAGGGGTTTAATCTCGGGCTATAATCTCCTTTTGTAATTTCCAGATCAGACACTAGATGCGATAGCGCACAAAAAATGTGTAGCTTCTCTGTGTGGCCACTTACTTCTCTGTGTGGCACCTTACTTCTCCGTGAGACCCTTTATGTCTCTGTTTGAACACTTAAGTCTTTGTGTGGCCCCTTACTTCTCCGTGTGGCCCTTTACTTCTCGTTGTGTCCCCTTACCTCTCCATGTGCCCCCTTAATTCTCCATGTAACCCCTTACTTCTCTGTGTGGCCCCTTACTTCTTGTTGTGGCCCCTTACCTCTCCATGTGACCCCTTACTTCTCCGTGTAACCCCTTACTTCTCTGTGTGCCAACTTACTTCTCTGTGTGTCCCCTTACTTCTCCGTGTGTACCCTTATTTCTCTGTTTGGCCCCTTACTTCTCTGTGTGGCACCTTACTTCTCTGTGTGGCACCTTACTTCTCTCTGTGACCCCTTACTTCTCTGTGTGGCACCTTACTTCTCCATGTGACCCTTTATGTCTCTGTGTGAACCGATAAGTCTTTGTGTGACCCCTATATTCTTTGTGTGGCCCCTTACTTCTCATTGTGTCCCCTTACCTCTCCATGTGCCCCCTTACTTCTCTGTGTAACCCCTTACTTCTCCGTGTGGCCCCTTACTTCTCGTTGTGGCCCCTTACTTCTCGTTTTGGCCCCTTACCTCTCCATGTGCCCCCTTACTTCTCTGTGTGGCCCATTACTTCTCATTGTGGCCCCTTACTTCTCGTTGTGGCTCCTTACTTCTCATTGTGGCCCCTTACCTCTCCGTGTGTCCCCTTACTTCTCTGAGTGTACCCTTATTTCTCTGTGTGGCCCCTTACTTCTCCGTGTGACCCCTTACTTCTCTGTGTGACCTCTTATTTCTCTGTGTGGCCCCTTACTTCTCCGTGTGACCCCTTACTTCTCTGTGTGACCCCTTACTTCTCTGTTTGACCCCTTACTACAATTCTAGTTTATGTTATTTTTAAAGAATTCTAAATGTATATTAATGAGTGAGAGTCGTTGTGATCAGTTCGTTAGGGGTTTAATCTCGGGCTATAATCTCCTTTTGTAACTTCCAGATCAGACACTAGATGGCAATAGTGCACTAATAATTTGTAGCTTCTCTGTGTGGCACCTTACTTCTCCATGTGACCCCTTACTTCTCCATGTGACCCCTTACTTCTCCATGTGACCCCTTATATCTCTGTGTGACCCTTTACTTCTCCATGTGACCCCTTACTTCTCCATGTGACCCCTTTACATCTCTGTGTGACTCATTACTTCTCTGTGTGACCCCTTACATCTTTGTGTGGCCCCTTAATTCTATGTGTGACTCCCTACTTCTCCATGTGACCACTTACTTCTCTGTTTGGCACCTTACTCCTCCATGTGACTACTTAAATCTCTGTGTGACCCCTTACTTGTCCGTGTGACCCCTTACTTCTCCGTGTTGCCCCTTACATCTCAATGTGGCCCCTTACTTCTACGTGCGACCCCTTACATCTCCATGTGACCCCTTACTTCTCCATGTGACCCCTTATGTCTCTGTGTGGTCTCTTACTTCTCTGTGTGGCACCTTACTTCTCTGTGTGGCACCTTACTTCTCCATGTGACCCCTTATGTCTCTGTGTGGCCCCTTACTAATCTGTGTGACCCTTTACTTCTCTGTGTGGCACCTTACTTCTCCATGTGACCCCTTATGTCTCTGTGTGGCCCCTTACTTTTCTGTGTGACCCCTCACTGTTCTGTGTGGCACGTTACTTCTCCGTATGACCCCTTATGTCTCTGTGTGGCTCCTTACTTCTCGATATGGCCCCGTACTTCTCTGTGTGGCCCCTTATTTCTCTGTGTGCCCCCTTACTTCTCTGTGTGGCCCCTTACGTCTCTGTGTGGCCCCTTACTTCTCGTTGTGCCCCCTTACTTCTCCGTGTGCCCCCTTACTTCTCTGTGTGGCACCTTACTTCTCTGTGTGGCCCCTTACTTCTCGTTGTGGCCCCTTACTTCTCCATGTGCCCCCTTACTTCTCTGTGTAACCCCTTACTTCTCTGTGTGGCACCTTACTTCTCCATGTGGCCCCTTAAGTCTATGTGTGGCCTCTTACTACTCTGTGTGGACCGGTACGTCTCTGTGTGTCCCCTTACTTCTCTGTGTGGCCCCTTACTTTTCTGTATGGCCCCTTACTTCTCCATAGGACACTTTATGTCTCTGTGTGAACCCTTAAGTTTTTGTGTGGCCCCTTACTTCTCCGTGTGGCCCCTTACTTCTTGTTGTGGCCCCTTACTTCTCCATGTGCCCCCTTACTTCTCCCTGTAACCCCTTACTTCTCTGTGTGGCACCTTACTTCTATGTGTGGCCCCTTAAGTCTATGTGTGACCTCTTACTACAATTGTATTTTATGCTATTTTTAAAGAATTCTAAATGTATATTAATGAGTGAGAGTCATTTGTAATCAGCTCGTTAGGGGTTTAATCTCTGGCTATAACCATCTTTTGTAATTTCCAGATCAGACACTAGAAGGTGATAGCGCACTAATAATTTGTAGCTTCTCTGTGTGGCCCCTTACTTCTCCGTGTGACCCCTTACTTCTCCATGTGACCCCTTACTTCTCCATGTGACCCCTTATGTGTCTGTGTGACCACTTATGTCTCTGTGTGGCCCCATACTTCTCTGTGTGACACCTTACATCTCCGTGAGACACCTTATGTGTCTGTTTGACCCCTTATGTCTCTGTGTGGCCCTTTACTTCTCCATGTGGCTTCTTACTTCTCCATGTGCCTCCTTACTTCTATGTGTGACCCCTTACTTCTCTGTGTGGCACCTTACTTTTCTGTGTGGCCCCTTACTTCTCTTTGGGGCCCCTTACTTCTCTGTGTGGCACCTTACTTCTCTGTGTGACCGCTTACTTCTCTGTGTGGCACCTTACTTCTCCATGTGACCCTTTATGTCTCTGTGTGAACCCTTAAGTCTTTGTGTGGCCCCTTACTTCTCCGTGTGGCCCCTTACTTCTCATTGTGTCCCCTTACCTCTCCATGTGCCCCCTTACGTCTCCATGTGACCCCTTACTTCTCCGTGTTACCCCTTACTTCTCCGTGTTACCCCTTACTTCTCCGTGTTACCCCTGACTTCTCCGTGTGGCCCCTGACTTCTCTGTGTGGCCCCTGACTTCTCTTTGTGGCCCCTGACTTCTCTGTGTGGCTTCTTACTTCTCTGTGTGGACCCTTACTTCTCAATGTGCCCCCTTTATTCTCTGTGTGACCCCTTATATCTCTGTGTTACACCTTACGTATCTGTGTGGCCTCTTACGTCTCTGTGCAAACCCTTACTTCTCTGTGTGACCCCTTACTAGTCCGTGTGACCCCTTACCTCTCCATGTGCCCCCTTACTTCTCTGTGTGGCACCTTACATCTCTGCATGGCCTCTTACGTCTCTGTGTGGCCTCTTATGTCGCTCTGTGGCCCCTTACATCTCTGTGTGGCCCCTTACATCTCTGTGTGACAACTTACGTCTCTGTGTGGCCCCTTACGTCTCTGTGTGGCCCCTTACGTCTCTGTGTGGCCCCTTACGTCTCTGTGTGGCCCTTACTTCTCTGTGTGGCCCTTACTTCTCTGTGTCTCTGTGTGACCCCTTACTTCTCTGTGTGGCCCCTTACTTCTCTTTGCGACCCCTTACTTCTCTGTGTGGCACCTTACTTCTTGGTATAACCCCTTTTGTCTCTGTTTGGCCCCTTACTTCTCCGTGTGCAACCTTACTTCTCCGTGTGACGCCTTACTTCTCCGTGTGGCGCCTTACTTCTCCGTGTGGCGCCTCACTTCTCCGTGTGGCGCCTTACTTCTCCGTGTGGTGCCTTACTTCTCCGTGTGGCGCCTTACTTCTCCGTGTGACCCCTTACTTCTCCGTGTGGTGCCTTACTTCTCCGTGTGGCGCCTTACTTCTCCGTGTGACCCCATACTTCTCTGTGTGGCCCCTTACTTCTCCGTATGACCCCTTACTTTTCTGTGTGGAACCAGACTTCTCCGTGTGACTCCTTATGTCTCTGTGTGGCCCCTTACTTCTCTTTGCGACCCCTTACTTCTCTGTGTGAAACCTTACTTCTTGGTATAACCCCTTTTGTCTCTGTTTGGCCCCTTACTTCTCCGTGTGCAACCTTACTTCTCTGTGTGGCCCCTTACTTCTCTGTGTGGCCCCTTACTTCTCTGTGTGGCCCCTTAATTCTCTGTGTGGCCCCTTACTTCCCTGTGTGTCCCCTTACTTCTCTGTGTGGCCCCTTACTTCTCTGTGTGGTCCCATACTTCTCTGTGTGGCCCCTTACTTCACGTATGACCCCTTATGTCTCTCTATGGCCCCTTACAACTCTGTGTGACCCCTTACTTCTCTGTGTGAAACCTGACTTCTCTGTGTGACACCTTACTTCTTGGTTTGACCCCTTATGTCTCTGTGTGGCCCCTTACTTCTCCGTGTGACCCCTTACTTCTCTGTGTGGCCCCTTACTTCTCAGTGTGACCCCTTACTTCTCCGTGTGGCCCCTTACTTATCTGTGTGGCCCCTTACTTCTCTGTGTGGCCCCTACTTCTCTGTGTGGCCCCTTACTTCTCTGTGTGGCACCTTACTTCTCTGTGTGGCACCTTACTTCTCTGTGTAGCACCTTATGTCTCTGTGTGACCCCTTAATTCTTTAAGTGGCCCCTTACTACTCCATGTGACATCTTACTTCTCTGTGTGACCCCTTACTTCTCCGTGTGACCCCTTACTTCTCTGTGTCTTCGTGTGACCCCTTACTTCTCTGTGTGGCACCTTACTTCTCTGTGTGACCCCTTATGTCTCTTTGTGGCCCCTTACTTCTCCGTGTGGCACCTTACTTCTCTGTGTGGCACCTTACTTCTCCGTGTGGCACCTTACTTCTCCGTGTGGCACCTTACTCCTTTGTGTGACATCTTAGTTCTCCATGTGACCCATTACTTCTCTGTGCCTCCATGTTAACCCTTCCTTCTATGTAAGGCCCCTTACTTCTCCATGTGACCCCTTACGTCTCCGTGTGACCCCTTATGTCTCTGTGTGACCCCTTACGTCTCCGTGTGACCCCTTACGTCTCCGTGAGGCCCCTTACTTCTCTGTGTGGCACCTTACTTCTCTGTGTGACCCATTATATCTCTGTGTGGCACCTTACTTCTCTGTGTGGCACCTTACTTCTCTGTGTGGCACCTTATGTCTCTGTGTGACCCCTTAATTCTTTAAGTGGCCCCTTACTACTCCATGTGACATCTTACTTCTCTGTGTGACCCCTTACTTCTCTGTGTGACCCCTTACTTCTCTGTGTGACCCCTTACTTCTCCGTGTGACCCCTTACTTCTCTGTGTCTTCGTGTGACCCCTTACTTCTCTGTGTGGCACCTTACTTCTCTGTGTGACCCCTTATGTCTCTTTGTGGCCCCTTACTTCTCCGTGTGGCACCTTACTTCTCTGTGTGGCACCTTACTTCTCTGTGTGGCACCTTACTTCTCCATGTGGCACCTTACTCCTTTGTGTGACATCTTAGTTCTCCATGTGACCCATTACTTCTCTGTGCCTCCGTGTTAACCCTTCCTTCTATGTAAGGCCCCTTACTTCTCCATGTGACCCCTTACATCTCTGTGTGACCCCTTACTTCTCTGTGTGGCCCCTTCCTTCTCGGTGTGGCCCCTTACATCTCTGTGTGACCCCTTACTTCACTGTGTGGCACCTTACTTCTCCGTGTGGCCCCTTACGTCTCTGGGTGGCCTCTTACGTCTCTATGTGACCTCTTTTGTCTCTGTGTGGCCCCTTACTTCTCTGTTTCTCTGTGTGACCCCTTACGTCTCCGTGTGACCCCTTACGTCTCCGTGAGGCCCCTTACTTCTCCGTGAGGCCCCTTACTTCACTGTGAGGCCCCTTACTTCTCCGTGAGGCTCCTTACTTCTCCGTGAGGCCCCTTACTTCTCCGTGAGGCCCCTTACTTCACTGTGAGTCCCCTTACTTCACTGTGAGGCCCCTTACTTCTCTGTATGACCCCATGTGTCTCTGTGTGGCCCCTTACTACTCTGTGTGACCACTTACTTCTGCAGCATACTGCAGAGAAACATCTCCCATCAGAAGTCCACCTGAAAGCAGTCTAAGGTAATTTCAGAAGAACAGATGCTCACCAGATCCATATCTACGTTTACAAATGACTATTTATTATAATATCTGTCTTATGATAATTACTGATATAGACTTTTTACTGTCAGATTGTTCTACTATTGTCATAAAATTCTGTTTCTTATCTGTAAACCAGAAATGCTCTGTGCTCACTGATCCATTTTACTGCTCCAATGTACCCACCCCCTAAAATATCTCCTTGTTCTGTCTTATAGACACTTTTAAAAGCATACTGCAAAGAAACATCTCCCATCAGAAGTCCACCTGAAAGCAGTCCCCTCCCACCCTTGTTTACACTTAATATATTGAGGCACACTAATTACCTGCACATGGTTAATCAGTGACATCTGATTATCACCTCTAACCACTCCCTTCAAGAATACTTCCTTACACAGTGCCATTATGTTGCCTATTACCACCTTCCTTATTATAACCTGCTGCCTCTTTCTCAGACTCTCTTATACTGTCTCTACACATCATGTCTCCAATAATATAACTATCTCACCTTCCCTGCTCTCCTCTCCTCTCCTCTTCTCTGCTCCCATGAGCTCCTCTCCTTCCTCCAGTCACTATCTCATCCCTCCCCTAAAGCTGGGAAGCAGAAATGCTCCTATAAGTCCTATTCCGATCTCCTTTTACTCTCTCTCCTTCTTCTGATGGCTTGTGGGGATATATCCCCTAACCCAGGCCCCTCACTCATTCCCACCTGCTGTCAGCCACGCAGAGTCCCCAGGGCAGCAAATGCCCAAAACACCCATAATCTAATACCCATCACTTGTCACAAACCATCTACTTTGCCCTTCTCCTGTGCCCTCTGGAATGCAAGGTCTGTTTGCAATAAACTTCCCTTCATTCATGATCTCTTCATTTCCAACTCCCTCAATTTACTGGCTATCACAGAAACCTGGCTCACTCCATCTGACTCTGCCTCCCCTGCCGCACTCTCTTATGGTGGTCTGCACTTCAGCCAAACTCCTAGACCTGGGAACAAACAAGGTGGAGGTGTGGGCATACTGCTATCCTCTCGCTGCACTTTTCACTGCATACCCCCTGTTCCCTCCCTCCAATTCTCATCTTTTGAAGTCCACACTATTCGCATCTTCTCTCCCATCCCTCTGCGAGTAGCGGTGATCTATCGCCCACCTGGATCACCCTCTCAATTTCTGGACAACTTTGCCGCCTGGCTCCCTCACTTTCTCTCCTCCAATATACCTTCACTCATTCTTGGCGATTTCAACATAGCCACTGACACCCCCACCTCCCCAACAACTGCAAAATTACTTGCACTTACCTCTTCCCTTGGCCTCTCACAATGGACAGATTCTGCAACTCACAGTGGTGGACACTCCATTGACCTTATTTTTACTAATCTCTGCACTATCTCAAACCTTGACATCTCCTCACTTCCCCTATCTGACCACCACCTGCTAACTTGCAACCTCACCTCATCTTCCGCTCACCACCCTTCTTCAAATCCTGCCACCAGAACACGCAGAAACCTGCAAGCACTCAACCCACAACAATTGTCAAATGTACTAAAACCCCTTCTCAGCCCCCTCACCACCCTTGCCTGCCCTGACGTCGCCACTTCACAATACAACACTACTCTAACTTCCACCCTTGACTCTCTTGCCCCCATAATCACAAGCAAACGCCCTCGCTCTCATCCACAACCATGGCACACTACACAAACACGCTATCTACAGAGATGCTCACGCACTGCAGAACGACTATGGAGGAAATCTCGAACCTCAGCAGACTTTCTCCACTACAAGTTTACTACTTGTCTGCCCTCAATCTTGCCAAACAACACTACTTCTCATCACTAATATCAAACCTGTCCTCCAACCCTAAACGTTTATTTGCTACATTTAACACCCTCCATCCCCCACCTCCTGCCCCTTCCTCTCTCACTGCTGATGACTTTGCCAGCCACTTTAAAACTAAAATTGAAACTATCCGAAATGAGCTCTCCTCCCAGCTTGGCCCTATCCCGCCATCCTTTCCACAAGCTGACAACACCCAACCCTTACCCTTCCCCAATCCCTCCTCCACTATGGATTCCTTTGACCCTGTTACCGAGGATGAAGTATCTACTTTACTATCAACCTCTCACCTTACTACATGCCCACATGATCCTATTCCTTCACAGCTAATTCCTCCCCTATCCACCACACTTATCCCAGCTCTCACACATCTATTCAACCTCTCCCTAAACACTGGCAGGTTTCCATCCTCCTTAAAACATGCCGTAATTAAACCCATTCTCAAGAAGCCCTCATCTGACCCAGGTTCTGCCTCCAACTATCGCCCTATCTCACTACTTCCCCTGGCTTCTAAACGGCTTGAGCGGCTTGTTTACAATCGCCTCACTCAATTTATTTCTTCCAATTCCCTTCTTGACCCCTTCCAATCTGGTTTCCGTGCCCAACATTCAACAGAAACAGCCCTCACAAAAGTCACTAATGACTTGCTAACCGCCAAATCAAAGGGTCACTACTCTATTCTAATTCTCCTGGATCTCTCTGCTGCCTTCGACACAGTTGACCACCCTCTTCTAATCCAAACTCTCCGTTCATTTGGCATCCAGGGCACAGCTCTTTTATGGTTCACATCCTATCTAAAAGATCGTACATTTAGCGTCTCCTTCTCTGGCACCTCTTCTTCACCTCTCCCTCTGTCTGTTGGCGTTCCCCAAGGTTCTGTCCTAGGCCCCCTCCTCTTCTCCATCTACACCTCCCCCCTTGGCACCCTTATAAAATCCTTTGGATTTCAGGATCATCTCTATGCAGATGATACTCAAATCTACCTCTCTGCACCCGATCTATCCCCCTCTCTTTTAGCTCATGTTTCCAACTGCCTCTCTAGCATATCCTCCTGGATGTCTACCCATCAACTCAAACTCAACATGTCTAAGACTGAACTCCTAATCTTTCCACCCTCTACTATAGCTTACACACCTCAAATATCTCTCACTGTTGACAACACCATCATCACTCCCACCTCCCAGGCCCGTTGTCTTGGGGTTCTACTGGATCCCGCCCTCTCTTTTATTCCTCACATCCAATCGATAACTAAATCTTGTCAGTTTCACCTAAATAACATCTCCAAAATTCGTAATTATCTTACACAAGACACAGCTAAAATTCTAATACACTCTCTCATCATATCTCGACTCGACTACTGCAATTCCCTCCTTGCTGGCCTCCCCATCTCTCGTCTGTCTCCCCTCCAATCCATAATGAACGCCTCCGCTAGACTCATCTTCAATACCAAACGATCAGTGTCGGCAGCCCCTCTCTGTCAATCACTCCACTGGCTTCCCATAGCTTCCCGAATCAAATTTAAAATCATGACCCTAACACATAAAGCCCTCAACAACAGTGCACCCCCTTATATCTCTGCTCTTGTTTCAAAATACTCTCCCAACCGCCCCCTTCGTTCTGCTAACGACCTTCTTCTTTCCTCCTCTCTCATCACCTCCTCTCACTCCCGTCTTCAGGACTTTTCTCGTGCATCCCCTACTATGTGGAACTCCTTGCCTCGCTCCATTAGATTAACTTCCTGCCTCAAAACCATTAAAAAATTACTAAAAACACACCTGTTTAAAAAATCTTATCATCTTCAGCCTTTAAAATTACAACTGCACACTCCACAGCTTAAAAACACTCCCACCCACACTCTACAGTACAGCGCACAGACCCCTCCAATTGACTAAACAAATTGCATTCACGTTGCCATTTTGTATTTGTCACCCTCTTGTATCACACCTAAACCCTTCAATTGTAAGTTTGCGAGTTTTCAATTGTGTGTCCGTGTCTTGGAAACAAGCACTATGTACATTTGATTATATGCTCAAAAACAGGGCCCTCCATTCTTTAAGGTGTTAAGTTTGTTTTTTGCCATGTACTAACCCCCTGTACAGCGCTACGGAATATGTTGGCGCGATATAAATAAAGATAATAATAATAATAATAATGTGTGGAAGCTTATTTCTCTGTGTGACCCCTTACTTCTCTGTGTGGCACCTTACTTCTCCTTGTGACCCCTTATGTCTCCGTGTGGCCCTTACTTCTTTGTGTGGCCCCTTACGTCTCTGTGTGGCCCCTTACTTCTCTGTGTGGCCCCTTACTTCTCCGTGTGACCCCTTATGTCTCTGAGTGTCCCCTTACATCTCTGTGTGGCCCTTACTTCTTTGTGTGGCCCCTTACGTCTCTGTGTGGCCCCTTACTTCTCTGTGTGGCCCCTTACTTCTCCGTGTGACCCCTTATGTCTCTGTGTGGCCCTTACTTCTTTGTGTGGCCCCTTACGTCTCTGTGTGGCCCCTTACTTCCCTGTGTGGCCCCTTACTTCTTTGTGTGGCCCCTTACTTCTCTGTGTGGCCCCTTACGTCTCTGCGTGGTCTCTTAAGTCAATTGTAATCATCTCGTTAGGGGTTTAATCTCGGGCTATAATCTCCTTTTGTATTTTCCAGATCAGACACTAGATGGCGATAGTGCACTAATAATTTGCAGTTTCACTGTGTGACCCCTTACTTCTCCGTGTGGCCCCTTACTTCTCCGTGTGGCCCCTTACTTCTCCGTGTGGCCCCTTACTTCTCCGTGTTGCCCCTTACTTCTCTGTGTGAGCCCTTACTTCTCTGTGTGGCCCTTAGTTCTCTGTGTGACCCCTTATGTCTCTGTGTGACCCCTTATGTCTCTGTGTGGTCCCTTACTTCTTTGTGTGGCCCCTTACTTCTCAGTGTGACCTCTTACTTCTTTGTGTGGCCACTTACTTCTCTGTGTGACCCCTTACTTCTCTGTGTGACCCCTTACTTCTCCATATGCCCCCATATTTCTCTGTATGACACCTAATGTCTCTGTGTGGCCTCTTACGTCTCTGTGTGGCCCCTTATGCCTCTGTAACCCCATACTTCTCTGTGTGACCCCTTACTTCTCTGTGGGGCACCTTACTTCTCTGTGTGACCCCTTACATCTCTGAGGGGCACCTTACTTCTTCATGTGACCCCTTATGTCTCTGTGTGGCCCCTTACTTCTCCATGTGCCCCCTTACGTCTCTGCGTGGTCTCTTACGTCTCTATGTGGCCCCTTACTTCTCTGTTTCTCTGTGTGACCCCTTATGTCTCTGGGTGGCCTCTTATGTCTCTGTGTGGCCCCTTACTTCTCTGTTTCTCTGTGTGACACCTTACTTCTCTGTGTGGCCCCTTACGTCTCTGTGTGGCCCCTTACATCTCTGTGTGACCCCTTACTTCTCTGTGTGGCCCCTTCCTTCTCTGTGTGGCCCCTTCCTTTTCTGTGTGGCCCCTTACATCTCTGTGTGACCCCTTACTTCACTGTGTGGCCCCTTCCTTCTCTGTGTGACCCCTTACTTCACTGTGTGGCCCCTTCCTTCTCTGTGTGACCCCTTACTTCACTGTGTGGCCCCTTCCTTCTCTGTGTGACCCCTTACTTCTCCGTGTGGCCCCTTACGTCTCTGGGTGGCCTCTTACGTCTCTATGTGACCCATTATGTCTCTATGTGGTCCCTTACTTCTCTGTGTGGCCCCTTACTTCTCTGTGTGGCCCCTTACTTCTCTGTGTGACCCCTTACTTCTCTGTGTGACCTCTTACTTCTCTGTGTGGCCCCTTACTTCTCCGTATGACCCCTTACGTCTCTGTGTGACCCCTTACTTCTCTGTGTGACCCCTTACTTCTCCGTGTGACCCCTCATGTCTCTGTGTGGCCCCTTACATCTCTGTGTGACCCCTTATGTCTCTGTGTGGCCCCTTACATCTCTGTGTGACCCCTTACTTCTCTGTGTGGCCCCTTCCTTCTCTGTGTGGCCCCTTCCTTTTCTGTGTGGCCCCTTACATCTCTGTGTGACCCCTTACTTCACTGTGTGGCCCCTTCCTTCTCTGTGTGACCCCTTACTTCACTGTGTGGCCCCTTCCTTCTCTGTGTGACCCCTTACTTCACTGTGTGGCCCCTTCCTTCTCTGTGTGACCCCTTACTTCTCCGTGTGGCCCCTTACTTCTCTGTGTGGCCTCTTACTTCTCTGTGTGACCTCTTACTTCTCTGTGTGACCTCTTACTTCTCTGTGTGGCCCCTTACTTCTCTGTGTGACCTCTTACTTCTCTGTGTGACCCCTTATGTCTCTGTGTGTCCCCTTACTTCTCTGTGTGACCTCTTACTTCTCTGTGTGACCTCTTACTTCTCTGTGTGACCTCTTACTTCTCTGTGTGGCCCCTTACTTCTCTGTGTGTCCCCTTACTTCTCTGTGTGACCACTTACTTCTCTGTGTGACCCCTTACTTCTCTGTGTGTCCCCTTACTTCTCTGTGTGACCTCTTACTTCTCTGTGTGACCCCTTATGTCTCTGTGTGTCCCCTTACTTCTCTGTGTGACCTCTTACTTCTCTGTGTGGCCCCTTACTTCTCTGTGTGACCCCTTATGTCTCTGTGTGTCCCCTTACTTCTCTGTGTGACCTCTTACTTCTCTGTGTGACCTCTTACTTCTCTGTGTGACCTCTTACTTCTCTGTGTGGCCCCTTACTTCTCTGTGTGTCCCCTTACTTCTCTGTGTGACCACTTACTTCTCTGTGTGACCCCTTACTTCTCTGTGTGTCCCCTTACTTCTCTGTGTGACCTCTTACTTCTCTGTGTGACCTCTTACTTCTCTGTGTGGCCTCTTACTTCTCTGTGTGACCTCTTACTTCTCTGTGTGACCTCTTACTTCTCTGTGTGGCCCCTTACTTCTCTGTGTGACCTCTTACTTCTCTGTGTGACCCCTTATGTCTCTGTGTGTCCCCTTACTTCTCTGTGTGACCTCTTACTTCTCTGTGTGACCACTTACTTCTCTGTGTGACCCCTTACTTCTCTGTGTGGCCCCTTACTTCTCTGTGTGTCCCCTTACTTCTCTGTGTGACCTCTTACTTCTCTGTGTGACCTCTTACTTCTCTGTGTGTCCCCTTACTTCTCTGTGTGTCCCCTTACTTCTCTGTGTGACCACTTACTTCTCTGTGTGGCCCCTTACTTCTCTGTGTGACCCCTTACTTCTCTGTGTGTCCCCTTACTTCTCTGTGTGACCTCTTACTTCTCTGTGTGTCCCCTTACTTCTCTGTGTGACCACTTACTTCTCTGTGTGACCCCTTACTTCTCTGTGTGGCCCCTTACTTCTCTGTGTGTCCCCTTACTTCTCTGTGTGACCTCTTACTTCTCTGTGTGACCTCTTACTTCTCTGTGTGTCCCCTTACTTCTCTGTGTGACCACTTACTTCTCTGTGTGGCCCCTTACTTCTCTGTGTGGCCCCTTACTTCTCTGTGTGACCTCTTACTTCTCTGTGTGACCTCTTACTTCTCTGTGTGACCTCTTACTTCTCTGTGTGACCCCTTATGTCTCTGTGTGTCCCCTTACTTATCTGTGTGACCCCTTACTTCTCTGTGTGACCTCTTACTTCTCTGTGTGACCCCTTACTTCTCTGTGTGACCACTTACTTCTCTGTGTGGCCCCTTACTTCTCTGTGTGACCTCTTACTTCTCTGTGTGACATCTTACTTCTCTGTGTGACATCTTAATTCTCTGTGTGACCTCTTACTTCTCTGTGTGACCTCTTACTTCTCTGTGTGACCCCTTATGTCTCTGTGTGTCCCCTTACTTCTCTGTGTGACCCCTTACTTCTCTGTGTGGCCCCTTACTTCTCTGTGTGACCCCTTACTTCTCTGTGTGACCTCTTACTTCTCTGTGTGACCTCTTACTTCTCTGTGTGACATCTTACTTCTCTGTGTGACCCCTTACTTCTCTGTGTGGCCCCTTACTTCTCTGTGTGACATCTTACTTCTCTGTGTGACCTCTTACTTCTCTGTGTGTCCCCTTACTTCTCTGTGTGACCCCTTACTTCTCTGTGTGACCTCTTACTTCTCTGTGTGTCCCCTTACTTCTCTGTGTGACCTCTTACTACTCTGTGTGACCCCTTACTTCTCTGTGTGACCCCTTACTTCTCTGTGTGACCTCTTACTTCTCTGTGTGTCCCCTTACTTCTCTGTGTGGCCTCTTACTTCTCTGTGTGGCCCCTTACTACTCTGTGTGACCCCTTACTTCTCTGTGTGACCTCTTACTTCTCTGTGTGTCCCCTTACTTCTCTGTGTGACCCCTTACTTCTCTGTGTGACCTCTTACTTCTCTGTGTGGCCTCTTACTTCTCTGTGTGGCCCCTTACTACTCTGTGTGACCCCTTACTTCTCTGTGTGACCTCTTACTTCTCTGTGTGTCCCCTTACTTCTCTGTGTGACCTCTTACTTCTCTGTGTGTCCCCTTATGTCTCTGTGTGACACCTTACTTCTCTGTGTGACCCCTTACTTCTCTGTGTGACCTCTTACTTCTCTGTGTGGCCCCTTATGTCTCTGTGTGACACCTTACTTCTCTGTGTGGCCTCTTACTTCTCTGTGTGTCCCCTTATGTCTCTGTGTGACACCTTACTTCTCTGTGTGTCCCCTTACTTCTCTGTGTGACCTCTTACTTCTCTGTGTGACCTCTTACTTCTCTGTGTGGCCCCTTACTTCTCTGTGTGACCTCTTACTTCTCTGTGTGGCCCCTTACTTCTCTGTGTGTCCCCTTACTTCTCTGTGTGACCTCTTACTTCTCTGTGTGACCTCTTACTTCTCTGTGTGGCCCCTTACTTCTCTGTGTGACCCCTTACGTCTCTGTGTGGCACCTTACTTCTCTGTGTGACCTCTTACTTCTCTGTGTGGCCCCTTACTTCTCTGTGTGACCCCTTACGTCTCTGTGTGGCACCTTACTTCTCTGTGTGACCCCTTACGTCTCTGTGTGGCACCTTACTTCTCTGTGTGACCTCTTACTTCTCTGTGTGACCCCTTACTTCTCCGTGTGACCCCTTACTTCTCTGTGTGACCTCTTACTTCTCTGTGTGTCCCCTTACTTCTCTGTGTGCCCCCTTACTTCTCTGTGTGACCCTTTACTTCTCTCTGTGTGACCCCTTACTTCTCCGTGTGTCCCCTTACTTCTCTGTGTGACACCTTACTTCTCTGTGTGACCTCTTACTTCTCTGTGTGACCCCTTACTTCTCCGTGTGACCCCTTACTTCTCTGTGTGACCTCTTACTTCTCTGTGTGACCCCTTACTACGATTCTAGTTTATGTTATTTTTAAAGAATTCTAAATGTATATTAATGAGTGAGAGTCGTTTGTAATCAGCTCGGTTTAATCTCAGGCTATAATCTCCTTTTGTAATTTCCAGATTAGACACTAGATGGCGATAGTGCACTAATAATGTGTCGTTTTTGACTCTCCATGACCACATGAACCATAACACACCAGGCGCATCTTTATTTCCATTGTTATACTGATCTTGGTTGTAATGGCAGAGATACTGGAGTGGGTTGCCGGTTCCTTCTTCAGTGGGCCACAGAATACACATTGCTTTTAAAGGGACACTGACATGCAGCACATTTTGAAATCATAATCCCATGTTAATAATAGTTTTTGCATATGTGTGTTTGTGTGGTTCAGTCTTGTCCGACTCTATGTGACCACAGAGACCCCAACACACCAAGCTGATCCACTTGGTATTCATGGCAGAGATACTGGAGTGGGTTACCAGTTCCTTCTCCAGTGGGCTACAGCTTGCAGCTCCTGATATTCCTAGGTGGTCTCCTACCCAAGTACTGACCAGACCCAACCCTGCATGGCTTCAGGGTGTTGTGACGGCTTTGTTCCCTGACTTGAATCGAACCCAGGTCACAGCGGTGAAAGCACTGAATACTAACTACTGGGCCACTATTTACTGTACGTATCGTTGTGCTTATAACTCTATTTTTTCAGTTTGTATCTATTTGGGGTCAGCCCTCTGCAGCTCATGAATATGCAACATGTTGCACTACAATTACTTTCTTTTCTCCAGAACTAATTCAGTAATTTATATTTTTATATTAGATCTAATAAGAAAGCAGTTATTTCCATGAGCCTGCAGTTTTACACATGTCCACTGGGTGTCACTAGAGAGACATAAAAACCTACAAAGTGCAGAAAATCAAATCTTTATTTGCTAAAATATCTAATTATTTGTAATATGAAAATGATAAAATCACTAGGCCATTTTAACAAATTATATTAAATTTACAGAAGTAATCAGAAACGTAATATCATTTCTTAGAAGTTTAATATTTCACTTATTGTTTTGCTATGTTTTTATTTATGTTGATTTTCTGGATTCTTCTCTTTTAATAAACCAACAACTAATTACAGTGGATTCTTCTCTGTCCAAACCTCAGACATAAGTGATTTGTGTCTTTCCCAGTGATGCTGTTTGTTGTCTTCTGCTGGGAGGCTGCTCAGTGCATCTACTATTCCTTTAGTAACCCAGAAATCCCCTACAAGTGTCAGCTCTTGGACTCACTTCTGTCTCAGGTTCACTTCCACTCTGCAGTCTGTTGCTTTGTCGTTCAGTCATGTCCTACTCTCTGTGACCTCATGAACCGTAACAAGCCGCACACAACTTTTGTCCATGGTCATGCTGATACACTTGGTTTTCATGGCAGAGTTACTGGAGTGTGTTGCCTGTTGCTTATCTGGTGGGCCAACGCATTCAGCTCCTGGTATTCCTAGGTGGTCTTCCATTCAAGTACTGACCAGGTCCAACCCTGCTCAGCTTCAGGTTGGTGGGACCTATTGGTTCCCTGATTGTAATTGAACCCAGGTCGCAGCGTTGAATTCACCAATCTAACCACTGGACCACCAAGGAGCCCCATAAAGAATGTACCTGCTGTACATATAGCAAAAATGGAACTAAACAAATATTAGCAACAGGATACATACATGATCTTAACATGTATACAGAATGTAATTCAACATGAACTCTATGTGGTTGGCTCCTGGGATATGTAGCTGGTGGTGGGACAGATGCTTAGAGGGTCCGGGAGATTAGAGGAGATGAAAGAAAATAGGATGAGAAGGGTGAGATGAAGGTTGAGCATGCGCGGAGGAGCGGGCGGGCTGGGAGAACGACCCTCCCAATACTCTGGTAATGGACCTGATGGTATATCCTTGGAATGCCCTTGTGGAATACAATATGTGGGATGTACAACGAGAAAACTCAAAATAAGATCAACAATCACAAAACAAATATCCTGAAGGGTCGTATAACCCAAAACACTTCAATATATCCCATAATAAGGATATTTCCCAAATTTCCATGGTAGGTTTAGAAACGATCCGCATTAAGTCAGGGTAATTATGATAAATATAAACTATTGTGAAGCGCGTTGGATGCGATGATAATGATCACCGTGATAATGCTAGATCGGGCTAGTTGTATATAGTATATACTATCAGGGATTATATTACTTACCAAGAGAAGGATCAATATACTCTACAATACACCTGCCATATTTATACAGGGTCCTCAATGGATGGGCCCAGTCATATATGTCAGCTTTTTATGGACTTACTCTAGGGGGAGATATCACTTTTATTATATTTGTCATTATAGTACATTTTTGGGTTGATAATTGTTATGGTCCTTCTTTATTAGGACAAACGCTTCTGTAGAGATAATGGGCAGACTAGATGGGTTTTTAATCATCAAATCTATGTGTTTATGTTAAAGAGAGAGAATACGGGAAAAATAATTCGAAGAAATTAGTAAAATAGAAAAATAGTTGGATAGATAGATAGATAGATAGATAGATAGATAGATAGATAGATAGATACGGATAGATAGATAGATAGATAGATAGATAGATAGATAGATAGATAGATAGATAGATAGATAGATAGAGGGATAGATAGATAGATAGATAGTTAGATAGATAGATAGATACGGATGGATAGATAGATAGATACGGATAGATAGATAGATAGATAGATAGATAGATAGATAGATAGATAGATAGATAGATAGATAGAGGGATAGATAGATAGATAGATAGATAGATAGATAGATAGACAGACGGATAGATAGAGAGAGAGAGAGATAGATAGATAGTGATAGATAGATAGATAGATAGATAGATAGATAGACAGACGGATAGATAGAGAGAGAGATATCTATCTATCTATTTCTATCTATCTGTCTATCTATCTATCTCTATCTATCTATCTATCCTTCTATCTATCTATCTATCTATCTATCTATCTATCTATCTATCTGTCTATCTATCTATCTATCTATCTCTCTCTCTCTCCCTCTCTGTCTCTTTCTCTCTCTCTATCTCTCTCTCCCTCTCTGTTTCTTTCTCTCTCTCTATCTCTCTCTTTCTCTCTATCTCTCTCTCTATCTCTATCTATTTATCTATCTATCTCTCTCTCTCTATATATATATCTATTTCCTGAACCCTATAAGACACCTCAGACTCACCAAAATATTTTTCAATTCACCTGATTAAATTTGTCAATTTAAGCCAAAATGTTTATTAGTTTTTCTTCCCATACAACTGAATTCTTCTGACAATGTAACGTCTTTGCCGTCAGGTTTCGCCTCTTAATTACTTTGTCACATAATTACAGAACTGATTTGCAACATAATTATTTGCATTACATAAAAATATATTTGTAAAAACAAGCACTTAAGCCTCCCACAGAAATACATTGTGTATTATTATTATTATTATTATTATTATTATTATTATTTATTAATAAGAGGTTGCAACAAATCAAAGGTGCGGGAATATATCACTGAAAGTATCATTTTTTACTCTCAACCCATCCAGTGCCGCGACCCCCCGACAAAACCTCCCACGCCGTGGCGACCCCCAACAGGAAAACTACAGACCAGAATAGACACAAAAAAAACACATCCCTGGTGGCTCCAGGTGACCCCCTGGAAATCGTCATTCGACCCCCGATAGGGTCGCGACCCACAGGTTGAGAACCACTGCCTTAAATGGCCACTTTATCCATAGATTTCAATTTATTCTTTTGAAGACCTTTACAGACAAAATGTTTTCAGAAAGTATAAAGGAAGGAAACATAGCAAATAATAATTGTATATAAATAATAAAACATATAAAGACGGAGGAGCAGGGTGTTGTGGGTCATCGCTGGGGGGGCATCACAGTGTAGGTAAGTCTATTTTATCCCTTTACAGGTTTATTTTTGTTTTTGATTTTGTGTAAATCTTTTTATTTTATTTATTTATTTTCGGTGGATATTTTTTTATTTTATGTAATTATTTTTTATTTTTTTTTAGGATTTGCACATTAGCAGAAGATTTGTTACTCAAAAAAATAAATAAAAATCTGATTTTAAAAAGGAGACAGAAAGGGTCCACAATAATTACTTTTTCATCTGAATGTTAGTAGACTAAACCTGAACTTCTTTATTGTCATGAATGGGCCTTATGGATCCACAAGCCGCCTGCAACAGGTATCCCATCATTCCAGCCAATCACAGACCACATCCTGGGATGCTTCTTCACCACTTGATTCACTTTTTAAACTTTAAGACAAACTCTAAATCTTTCCCACAGAAAAGCATTGAATGTCTATTGTTTACCTGGCAGTTTCTCTGGTAATTGGGGGGGAATTGAAAGTGACATGTCATCCCAGGATGCGGTCTGTGATTGGCTGAGAAAGCAATGGAGTATTTTAATTTTAAAAGGAACTGACCAGGGGGAGGAGACAGACTGGACGGTAACACGCCATGCAGAATGTACTCAGTGCTTCCTCAGGGCTTCTTTCTAATTCACTTTCACAGTAAATTCAATATATTTTTGTATAATTTCATATTTTCTAACAATTTCCCATACGTTTTACATACTGATGATAAAAAGAAATGACACAAAATGGTGAAACCTACTGAGAAATGTTGTTTTACATAATGTTGGTTAAACTACAGCGGTGGCTCGGTTCTCATCCTTAATCCGTGTAAATTGAAATAATCCATTCCGGACCCAGATTTTTCCCATTTTAGTTTTAACTGATGATCTTATTTTTTATACACAACCTTAAAACGAAACAAACATAAATAAAAACAATAATTACATCATATAACAGAGAATTTCACTTTAACTGTACCGAGAGGACAAGAGGGTCCAATGGGATGGTGGTGATGTAGAGGAGGAGAGAGGTTATTGCTTAGAATGTTAGTTCTTATAGGCACAGGCAACACTTTGGTTCTTGTAATCACAGGCTGCACATTGGCTCTTACAGACACAGGCTGCAGATTGGCTCTTACAGACACAGGCTGCAGATTGGCTCTTACAGGCACAGGCTGCACATTGGCTCTTACAGACACAGACTGCAGATTGGCTCCTACAGGCTTAGGATGAACATTGGCTCTTACAGGCACAGGCTGCATATTGGCTCTTATAGGCACAGAATGCACATTGGCTCTTACAGGCACAGGCTACAGATTGCTCATACGGGCACAGAATGCCCACTGGCTCTTATGATGCAGGGTGTCGCAAGCACGTTGACTTCCAAGCAATTGATCAGTCCCACGCGTCGAGTACCAAGCAAGTGTTGAATTCCAATACATTTTTCCTCCTGTGAGACGCGTTGAGTACCAAAAATGAAGCAAACTGAAGCAGACGGTACCCGGGGTACCACTGTGTTTTGATTTACTCTGTCCCTTTAGGTTTCTTCATGCTCTATTATTACATTATATTATGAGTTTTATCCCGCCCAGGGACCTTCTTGATCTGCACAGTAATTTGAGGACTGGATTTTGTAATTAGAAATTCTGTCATTTCCAGTAATATATCGGCAGCTGATCCTCTGCAGTGACATCGCCGCGTGCAACGGACCCTGACGGATGGAGCCTTCTCTAGTAATTGACTTGAGTAGGTAGAAAGAAGGCTGTGCCACATTGTAACTGGTTTCTGGACCATCATGCCCACTGCTGGTGGCAATTAGCTCCATGTTGAGTATCTTAGGACATAGAGGTTGAGAAGAACATTTACATTTATAATTTAATCTCTTCTTACCCCATTCTATGCTTATAAGAGCTGCAATAGAGGCATAGAGGACTCCATCATGTCTATGTTTCATGACGTCTTGAGACCTGGAGCAAGAGGGGTGTGATTTTAATCTGAGAAACATAATTTGCCTGACAATGTTGTGCAATGTTTACTTTAGGATAAGGACACTTCAAGGATCAAGAGCAGTGACCTTGTACTGAGGGAAGTGCAAGAAAACAGCCAAAGAGCAAATTGTTACAAAAAAAAAATACAAAAAAATGTAAATAATTATACTGAAATATATTCAAAAACACAGGATTTTCAGGTGGTCCAGTGGCTAGGATGCAGTGCTTTCACTTCTGTGACCTGGGTTCAATTCCAATGAGTGAATCAAGAGGTCACACCATCCTGAAGCCAAGCAGACTTTGGCCTGGTCAGTACTTGGATGGGAGATCACTTATCAAAACCAGGAGCTGTAGGTTGTAACTCACTTGAGAAGGAACTGGCAACCAACTTCAGCATCTCTGCCATGAAAACCAAGTGGATCAGCACGGTGTGTTGGGGTCCCTGAGGTCACATAGAGTCGGACATGATTGAATGACACAAACACACATATGTAAAAACAATTATTAGTATGGGATTATGATTTCAAAATGTGCTGCATTTCAGTGTCTAAAAGCAATGTGTATTCTGTGGCCCACTGGAGAAGGAACTGGCAACCCACTCCAGTATCTCTGCCATGAATACCAAGTGGATCAGCATAATCAGGGTGTTCTCTATTTTATTTAGATATTATAACCTATGTTTGTTATTTTAACCCCTTGATACCTGTTCTGCATCCTTATGGTCCTGGAATAGAAGCCGATCTCTAAACCCATCCAATCCACGGTCCAAGGGAGGATTCATGTAGCCAAGGCAGGAGCTGAGTTGAACCCCTTTCCCTGGGTCATTAAATAATGCTTTTAAAATAATGATTTAGTACTT
Organism: Discoglossus pictus; assembly: GCA_027410445.1. Taxonomy (NCBI): domain Eukaryota; kingdom Metazoa; phylum Chordata; class Amphibia; order Anura; family Alytidae; genus Discoglossus; species Discoglossus pictus. The sequence goes on along the minus strand of CM050175.1, from coordinate 3,387,763 downwards.
ATTTTTAAGTACATTATAAATAGTATTGTGACGATCCAGGGTAGGGGCTATTACTGCCCAGGGCCACCTGCTATAGACTACAGGTTAAATCTCGGCACCAGCACCCTGATATCTGGCTTCTGTATCAGTCAGAGAATCTCCATCAGAAGTCAGCACTTCCAGGAGTCTCAGTAACCTTCCTGTAGTAGTGACTAGGACAAGTTACTTGCCGGGTGGAGATAGGATCAGTATCACAGCCACCAGGAGCAAATAAGAGAACATACAATTTCTATATGTCTCAGCAGTAAACTGATTTATTTTTAGAAAGTCAACAATATTTATAGGGGTTAGATACGGAGGGGGGTGTATACAACACAACAATGACAGAGAGTGGCAGACAAATACAGGAGATTGACTCCACAGAGGGTCTAATAGTCTGGCATCCTGTGAAAAATAGGCCAAACTCCAAATACACATAATGCCATCTACATGTCTAGTGGTCAAGACCTCAAATAGAGTACATTAACTTTAGCTGGCAATGAGACAAAACAGATTACAACACAATGGAGGCATGCTAGTGGCTGGAGTCAAGCAGCCTGTTCCTTATGGTAGCTCAATGGGCTAAGATCCAGGAACAGAAAAAAAGAGTCCGTGACCAGTACTGTAAAGAAATGGAAAATGTGGATGTGGATTTGAACTCATGGCCTACAGGTCTAAGGCAGATACTTTTCGACACTGTCCCAGTAAGTTTTGCCAAATATATCTGGTACAACACACAGCCAGGGTTAATTAATCTTTAATAAAGTAATGTTCGGTCCTTTTAATGCCATTTGCGCTGGCTGGTGCATTAACCCTTTCAGCCATCACAATAACACTATCTAACTCTTTATTGCTGTTTAACACATTTCCCGTCCAGCATTTCGAGTAAAAAGCAACTGTTTTAGAGGATTTTTTTTTTTTTTTCAATTTCTATCTCATTTCTTGGCTAATAATGTTGTTTGTGCAGCAGAGGATGCAGAATTGTATTGTCATCGCTATTGATTGTTTTTTCTTTATTTGTTAAGAAATTCAGAATCTCTGATGTCATCTTTAGCCGAGAGATACAATTACAGGTCGATACTTATCTGATGGATTCCAGGAGACGCTGAGAAAGTGAGTTACAAAGTAACAGTGATTAAATCTGCTAAGGAAATTGGCCATTCGCAAAACTTGTTTTATTTTTTTATGTTTCAGGCATTTTGAGTAAGACTGGTGGTTTTTGGTAGAATACTGTAAACAGAAACACTGAACATCCAAGCAGAGGGCAGCTTGTGAAGATACAAACTGTACTTGCTCATCTAACCAATCAGTGAGCAATGATCTGCAACACACTATTTAGATGTGGGCCCTGATAGGCTAGGACACTGCACCAGCCCAGCAGAGTCAGTGTCTGCATACACTACAGATGGCAGACCCATACAGGGACTATTTGTTTAATTTTAGACAGTAAAAACAGAACTTATAAGCTCTTTTTAAGAAAATACATAAAAGTAATTAGATATACAGGTATAAGATTGCTGTGGTTCAGGATCTTAAAGGGAGTGCGGACTGAGCTAGGTATATATATATACTTGTTTTAGACATTCAGATGTGAACACAGACGTACTATAAATGATTGTTGTGGTGAACTACCTGCTAATAAGATCCACAACACAAGCTGGGATCCCGCTCCATGGTATTGGTAGCCAGTAAGCTTGAAACAGCTGTACATGGATAGGATTCTCAGCTTGTGTACAATCCAGCCTTGGCTTTGCATTAAAGCTGTGTAATACAGCAGTCGTAAGCTTAAAGGAAGCCATGTTCAAAATGGGCTATGGATTGAAGAGCGAGGCATTTGTGGCTACATTTGCATGTCTCAGCTCAGCTTCCCAGAATGCAGTGTAATAACTGTTTTTCTCGGAATTCTGAGCTGGAAGCAGGTTTTTTAACTTGTTTTAGACATTCAAATGTGAACATGGATGTACTATTTATTTACTATATAAATATGGATTAGAGCTGTTCTCAAATGTGCTTACAGACATAGTAGTATTACTCTATAATCTATCATCTTAATCTACACATTAAATATCCTAATAAGGATTATCCACTTATCACAAAGAGAAATCTATTACTCTATATATGCATCAATTATCATTGATTGATCGCAGCCGAGCCGGACAATGGATCAAACAAAGATCCCAGTAACTAATCCCTGCCAAAAGGAGTATGTTGTGGGGTAATATCCATAGTGGTCCAGTGGTTAGGATTCGGGGCTTTCACAGCCATGACCTGGGTTTGATTCCAGTCAGGGAAACAAGAGGTCACACCATCCTGAAGCCAAGCAGTGTTGGTCATGGTCAGTTCTTGGATGGAGTCCACCCAAGAATAACAAGAGTGGTATGCTGTGGCCCACTGGAGAAAGAACCCACTCCAGTATCTCTGCCATGAATACCAAGTGGATCAGCATGGTGTGTTGTAGTCCATGAGGTCACAGAGAGTTGGATGCGTCTGAACAACGCAAACACATGAGCTACAGAGGGCTAAGCTTTGCATGGACTGTTTGGAAGGTTTTAATGAGTAAAAACAGAAGCTCTTGTGATTAATATTATTTTCAGATCTTTAGGGAACTTATTTTAATATTAAACACAGTGAACCCTCCAAGTCCCTTTAATTCTAGTAGAACATTGCCAATTATCAGCAAATCGTTGCCAATTATCAAGTCTAGCTCTTTAGAACAGCCTCTTGTAACTTTATAACTATAGAATTTTAAATTGAAAAAAGTAAAGGAATTACAGTTTTGTACTTATACCAAAATATGTCTTATTTTCCAGTAAAGTAAGTGAATCCAGAGCGTTAGGCTGCGCGGTGTGTTAGGGGCCGGGCTGTGGGCCCGGATAGCTGAGACTCTTCATTTTATGGCCCAATGGAGCAAACAGCCGAGGAGAGGAATCGTATTAAGCTGCGCTCTCTTTTCACTTACATTGTATCTACTTTACGCACTAAAAGAAAACATTGTGTTCTAAAGCGAGCGGCTCTGCAAACAGCGCACAGCGGGAGCGAGGAGATGATCTTGTATCAGTAAAGATCTGTCACTTGTATCAACACCTCAGTGTCATCAGGACTCTCAATTTAGAGATCACTCTGCTCAAATAGTTGTTGAAGAACTAAACTTTCAAAACTGTGTATCCTATTATTATTTACAGTCGTGTTCAGTTATCTTTTCTAAGCGGTTTCTTTACACTATTTTCTCAGGAAGGTGACCTTGAAATCAAATGGGCTATGCACTAGCCATTTAATGCACTGACAGTTTTATCTGTCGCATGCCCATTGTGTAGATAGAAACTTCTTATGCATTCAAAGTGTCCTCCCATCTCAGGAAGTTCACCAACAAAAACATAAATGGTAGATTCTACCAAAGCATAACTGCATATAAAAGATAATAATCTGTGTTATTTAAAAGCACATTTAGTCTACACACTCTATCTACCTAAAACATGGCTTAAATTAGTCCCAGGATAGCTGTGTGCTTAGGCCAGGCAAGCTAATGTTTCTTAACTGTCTTTGGTTTAGAGTCAAGTGTATTTCTTCAAAAGAGCATATTTCTATACAGGAGTGACTTTGGGGCGAGAGGGTAGGGTGAGGCTCCCTTGAACCCCACACGCAAGGACCCTTTATGGCACAAACCAACCTGTCACAGTTCTGAAGGCTGTCAGAATGAGACTTGTTTTAATGACTGTGACATGTTGTTTTTATGTGTAATGTAATGTGAGCCACAGTAATGAGTGACAGAGTTACAATATGATGTGATATTCTAATGTATGTGGTCCAGGAATGCAAATCCCATATGTTACTCTACCCCCACCTCCCTAGTCCCTCATGCGTGATGAAAATACAGGCAAAAAATCTGAAGTGACATAACAAGATGAACCCTTCCAGGCCCTTATCTGGAGACCAGTGAGGGGGTTAATAATCAATCCTATTATTTAGGATCGGAGAGTCACAGTAAGATAGCAGACCCCTCATACAAGGAGGGGAATTTTGAAGGGGTCCAAGTGGGTGAATTATTTTGTGCTGTTTTAAAATATCTGTGTAAGGAGAATAAAGAGTCAGTCTGTCTGCACTAATCCTAGGTGCAAGTGTATTTCTTGTATGATGGCAAATCCTAATTAAAGGGATGTGATTTTCCTGCTTCTCCATGAATGATGTGCGTGAACTGGCATGCTGGGCACTGAGATGAACACAAAGTCACAACCTGGAGATTGCTCCTGTAAGCTAAAGCAGGAGAAATAGGGGTGCAAGTGGACCCCTCATCTCTGGGCCTTGACATCCCCTTAACACTACCCCGATGAGCTGGGATTTGCTATATCACTCTTTTTAGCTCTTATTCCCCATTCTGTGCTAAACATTTTTTGCACTCCAAATCTCATTTGGCCATTTCAATACCTGCTTAGCGCTGTCAGATTCGCCACAGTGCCCATTTAGCTCTGTTTCACACAGCGCTCCAGCATGCATGTGGATCACTAAATGGAGTATCCCTTTAAATTATTCCAGTGGTCCTTTGATATCATTAGTTCATTTTACTTTGATAAAAACTGACCCTGTGAAACATTAAGCACGTCCCTGTCTTTAAACCACTTAAATCCTACATTGCACTGACCATTTCATTTATTAAATATGTCCCTGTAATTAGGTAACTTTGCCCCTTCATAGACTGACCCTTTAACCCATTATATCCCAGTCATTAGGTCACTCTGCCCCGACATGGGACTGACCCTGTAACCCATTATATCCCTGTCATTAGGTCACTCTGCTGACCCTTTTACCTCCTCCCCCCATTCCTTCGTAGCTCCTCTAATTCTCGTGCCGACTCCTTTGTCTCCTCTCAGCACATCTTTCTCTTGTCCATCTCCATTTGGTTCCTTTTCAATTTAGTCTCATTTTGATGGCCTTATGCTTCCATTGCCAAATCCATTACAAGCCTATAAAGTTAACCGCCCGCATAAAATATGACTTCGCTACATCCAGAATGAGCTATCGCTTATCGATTCCAAAGGCTAATCTCCTGTCACAAAAAGAGCAAATCTTTTTTTTTTAATCTCTTAACCATAAAATGATTATCCACTGTACAATTGGATCCCACTTAGCAGAACTATATGGAAATAAAGAGCTTCTCAGGCAATTAACCCGTTCTCTTCTGTATCTCTTAATGACTGCATTTAGACTGCTGCATAACACTGTACACAGCTTGGGATATGAAAACCGCCATCATCGGCGTATACGACGTCTCAACAAAAATGTTCAAATGCATAAAACGTATTGTGATAATGTACAACAGGGAAGCACTGAATACATGCTCCAAGCACATGCTGCATCCTCCTTCTGTCAGCACTGAATATATACTCCCTTCCCCGCTTCACAGTACAGAATAAATACTGCCCCCTCCCAGTAAAGAATACATACTGCCTCCTCCCAGTACAGGATACATACTGCCCCCTCACTCCAACTATAGGATATATACTACTTCCCCCCTCCCAGTACAGGATACATACTGGCTCCTCCACCTCTCAGTATAAAATACATACTGCCTCCCCATCCCAGGACAGGATACCTACCTACTGTCTCTTCCTCTCCCCTCCCCTACCAGTATAGGATACATACTTCCTCCTCCCCTACCAGTACAGTATACATACTGCCTCCTCCCCTACCAGTACAGGATACATACTTCCTCCTCCCCTACCAGTACAGTATACATACTTCCTCCTCCCCTACCAGTACAGTATACATACTGCCTCCTCCCCTACCAGTACAGTATACATACTGCCTCCTCCCCTACCAGTACAGTATACATACTTCCTCCTCCCCTACCAGTACAGTATACATACTTCCTCCTCCCCTACCAGTACAGTATACATACTGCCTCCTCCCCTACCAGTACAGTATACATACTTCCTCCTCCCCTACCAGTACAGTATACATACTGCCTCCTCCCTTACCAGTACAGTATACATACTTCCTCCTCCCCTACCAGTACAGTATACATACTGCCTCCTCCCCTACCAGTACAGTATACATACTGCCTCCTCCCCTACCAGTACAGAATACATACTGCCCCCTCCCAGTACAGGATACATACTGCCCCCTCCCTTTAATTATAGGATATATACTACCCTTCCCCTCCCAGTACAGGATACATACTGCCCCCTGCCACCAAGTATAGGATATATACTACTTTCCCCTCCCAGTACAGGATACATACTGCCTCCTCCCCTACTAGTACAAAATACATACTGCCTCCCCTCCCAGTACAGGATACATACTTCCTCCTCCCCTACCAGTACAATATACATACTGCCTCCTCCCCTACCAATACAGGATACATACTGCCTCCTCCCCTACCGGTACAGGATACATACTGCATCCTCCCAGTACAGGATACATACTGCCCCCTCCCTCCAAGTAAAGGATATATACTACTTCCCCCCTCCCAGTACAGGATACATACTGGCTCCTGCCCCCAAGTATAGGATATATACTACTTTCCCCTCCCAGTAAAGGATACATACTGCCTTCTCCCCTACCAGTACAGTATACATACTGCCTCCTCCCCTACCAGTACAGTATACATACTTCCTTCTCCCCTACCAGTACAGTATACATACTTCCTCCTCCCCTACCAGTACAGTATACATACTTCCTCCTCCCCTACCAGTACAGTATACATACTGCCTCCTCCCCTACCAGTACAGTATACATACTGCCTCCTCCCCTACCAGTACAGTATACATACTTCCTCCTCCCCTACCAGTACAGTATACATACTGCCTCCTCCCCTACCAGTACAGTATACATACTGCCTCCTCCCCTACCAGTACAGTATACATACTGCCTCCTCCCCTACCAGTACAGTATACATACTTCCTCCTCCCCTACCAGTACAGTATACATACTGCCTCCTCCCTTACCAGTACAGTATACATACTTCCTCCTCCCCTACCAGTACAGTATACATACTGCCTCCTCCCCTACCAGTACAGTATACATACTGCCTCCTCCCCTACCAGTACAGTATACATACTGCCTCCTCCCCTACCAGTACAGGATACATACTGCATCCTCCCAGTACAGCATACATACTGCCCCCTCCCTCCCAGTACAGGATACATACTGCATCCTCCCCTACCAGTACAGGATACATACTGCCTCCTCCCCTACCAGTACAGTATACATACTGCCTCCTCCCCTACCAGTACAGTATACATACTGCCTCCTCCCCTGCCAGTACAGGATACATACTGCATCCTCCCCTACCAGTACAGGATACATACTGCATCCTCCCCTACCAGTACAGTATACATACTGCCTCCTCCCCTACCAGTACAGTATACATACTGCCTCCTCCCCTACCAGTACAGTATACATACTGCATCCTCCCAGTACAGGATACATACTGCCACCTCCCTCCAAGTTAAGGATATATACTACTTCCCCCTCCCAGTACTGGGTACATACTTTCTCTTCCTGCTCCAAAGTAAAGGATACATACGGCCTCCTCCCCTGCCAGTACAAAATACATACTGCCTCCTCCCAGTACTGGATACATACTGCCTCCTCCCCTACCAGTACAGTATACATACTGCCTCCTCCCAGTACAGGATACATACTGCCCCCTCCCTCCAAGTTATGGATATATACTACTTCCCCCCTCCCAGTACTGGATACATACTTTCTCTTCCTGCTCCCAGTAAAGGATACATACTGCCTCCCCTCCCAGTACAAGACACATACTTTCTCTTCCTGCTCCTCCACCTCCCAGTATAAAATACATACTGCCTCCCCATTCCAGGACAGGATACCTACTGCCTCTTCCTCTCCCCTCCCCTACCAGTGCAGGACACATAATGCCCCCTCCCTCCAAGTATAGGATATATACTACCTTCCCCCTCCCAGTACAGGATCCATACTGCCTCCTCCCAGTACAGGATACATACTGACCCCTCCCAGTACAGGATACATACTGCCTCCCCTCCCAGTACAGGATACATACTGCCTCTTCCCCTACCAGTACTGTATACATACTGCCTCCTCCCCTACCAGTACAGGATACATACTGCATCCTCCCAGTACAGGATACATACTGCCCCCTCCCTCCAAGTAAAGGATATATACTGCCCCCTTCCAGTACAGTATACATACTGCCTCCTCCCCTACCAGTACAGTATACATACTGCCTCCTCCCAGTACAGGATACATACTGCCACCTCCCTCCAAGTTAAGGATATATACTACTTCCCCCTCCCAGTACAGGATACATACTTTCTCTTCCTGCTCCAAAGTAAAGGATACATACAGCCTCCTCCCCTACCAGTACAAAATACATACTGCCTCCCATCCCAGTACAGGATACATACTGCCTCCTCCCATTACTGGATACATACTGCCCCCTCCCCTACCAGTACAGGATACATACTGCCTCCTCCCAGTACAGGATACATACTTCCTCCTCCCCTCCCAGTACAGGATACATACTTCCTCCTCCCCTCCCAGTACAGGATACATACTGCCCCCTCCCTCCAAGTAAAGGATACATACTGCCCTCTCCAAGTACAGTATACATACTGCCTCCTCCCCCACCAGTACAGTATACATACTGCCTCCTCCCCTGCCAGTACAGGATACATACTGCCTCCTCCCCTACCAGTACAGTATACATACTGCCTCCTCCCCTACCGGTACAGGATACATACTGCATCATCACAGTACAGGATACATATTGCCCCCTCCCTCCAAGTAAAGGATACATACTGCCCCCTTCCAGTACAGTATACATACTGCCTCCTCCCCTACCAGTACAGTATACATACTGCATCCTCCCAGTACAGGATACATACGGCCTCCTCCCCGCCCAGTACAGGATACATAGTGCCCCCTCCCTCCAAGTAAAGGATACATACTGCTCCCTCCCAGTACAGTATACATACTGCCTCCTCCCCTACCAGTACAGTATACATACTGCCTCCTCCCTACCAGTACAGGATACATACTGCCCCCTTCCTCCAAGTAAAGGATACATACTGCCCCCTTCCAGTACAGTATACATACTGCCTCCTCCCCCTCCCAGTACAGGATACATACTGCCTCCTCCCCCTCCCAGTACAGGATACATACTGCCTCCTCCCCTACCAGTACAGGATACATACTGCCTCCTCCCCTACCAGTACAGTATACATACTGCCTCCTCCCCTACCAGTACAGTATACATACTGGATCCTCCCAGTACTGGATACATACGGCCTCCTCCCCGCCCAGTACAGGATACATACTGCCCCCTCCCTCCAAGTTAAGGATATATACTACTTCCCCCCTCCCAGTACTGGATACATACTTTCTCTTCCTGCTCCCAGTAAAGGATACATACTGCCTCCTCCCAGTACTGGATACATACGGCCTCCTCCCCACCCAGCACAGTATACATACTGCATCCTCCCAGTACAAGACACATACTTTCTCTTTCTGCTCCTCCACCTCCCAGTATAAAATACATACTGCCTCCCCATCCCAGGACAGGATACATACTGCCCCCTCCCAGCACAGGATACATACTGCCCCCTCCCAGTACAGGATACATCCTGCCCCCTCCCAGTACAGGATACATACTGCCTCCTCCCAGCACAGGATACATACTGCCTCCTCCCAGCACAGGATACATACTGCCTCCTCCCTCCAAGTATAGGATATATACTACCTTCCCCCTCCCAGTACAGGATCCATACTGCCTCCTCCCATTACAGGATACATACTGACCCCTCCCAGTACAGTATACATACTTCCTCCTCCCCTACCAGTACAGTATACATACTGCCTCCTCCCCTACCAGTACAGTATACATACTGCCTCCTCCCCTACCAGTACAGAATACATACTGCCCCCTCCCAGTACAGGATACATACTACCCCCTCCCTTTAATTATAGGATATATACTACCCTTCCCCTCCCAGTACAGGATACATACTGCCCCCTGCCCCCAAGTATAGGATATATACTACTTTCCCCTCCCAGTACAGGATACATACTGCCTCCTCCCCTACTAGTACAAAATACATACTGCCTCCCCTCCCAGTACAGGATACATACTTCCTCCTCCCCTACCAGTACAATATACATACTGCCTCCTCCCCTACCAATACAGGATACATACTGCCTCCTCCCCTACCGGTACAGGATACATACTGAATCCTCCCAGTACAGGATACATACTGCCCCCTCCCTCCAAGTAAAGGATATATACTACTTCCCCCCTCCCAGTACAGGATACATACTGGCTCCTCCACCTCTCAGTATAAAATACATACTGCCTCCCCATCCCAGGACAGGATACCTACCTACTGCTTCTTCCTCTCCCCTCCCCTACCAGTACAGGATACATAATTTTTCTACAAGCTCCCAGTACAGGATACATACTGCCCCCTGCCCCCAAGTATAGGATATATACTACTTTCCCCTCCCAGTAAAGGATACATACTGCCTCTTCCTCTCCCCTCCCCTCCCAGTACAGGATACATACTGCCTTCTCCCCTACCAGTACAGTATACATACTGCCTCCTCCCCTACCAGTACAGTATACATACTGCCTCCTCCCCTACCAGTACAGTATACATACTGCCTTCTCCCCTACCAGTACAGTATACATACTTCCTCCTCCCCTACCAGTACAGTATACATACTGCCTCCTCCCCTACCAGTACAGTATACATACTTCCTCCTCCCCTACCAGTACAGTATACATACTGCCTCCTCCCCTACCAGTACAGTATACATACTGCCTCCTCCCCTACCAGTACAGTATACATACTGCCTCCTCCCCTACCAGTACAGTATACATACTGCCTCCTCCCCTACCAGTACAGGATACATACTGCCTCCTCCCCTACCAGTACAGGATACATACTGCATCCTCCCAGTACAGCATACATACTGCCCCCTCCCTCCCAGTACAGGATACATACTGCATCCTCCCCTACCAGTACAGGATACATACTGCCTCCTCCCCTACCAGTACAGTATACATACTGCATCCTCCCAGTACAGGATACATACTGCCCCCTGCCCCCAAGTATAGGATATATACTACTTTCCCCTCCCAGTACAGGATACATACTGCCTCCTCCCCTACTAGTACAAAATACATACTGCCTCCCCTCCCAGTACAGGATACATACTTCCTCCTCCCCTACCAGTACAATATACATACTGCCTCCTCCCCTACCAATACAGGATACATACTGCCTCCTCCCCTACCGGTACAGGATACATACTGCATCCTCCCAGTACAGGATACATACTGCCCCCTCCCTCCAAGTAAAGGATATATACTACTTCCCCCCTCCCAGTACAGGATACATACTGGCTCCTCCACCTCTCAGTATAAAATACATACTGCCTCCCCATCCCAGGACAGGATACCTACCTACTGCCTCTTCCTCTCCCCTCCCCTACCAGTACAGGATACATAATTTTTCTACAAGCTCCCAGTACAGGATACATACTGCCCCCTGCCCCCAAGTATAGGATATATACTACTTTCCCCTCCCAGTAAAGGATACATACTGCCTCTTCCTCTCCCCTCCCCTCCCAGTACAGGATACATACTGCCTTCTCCCCTACCAGTACAGTATACATACTGCCTCCTCCCCTACCAGTACAGTATACATACTGCCTCCTCCCCTACCAGTACAGTATACATACTGCCTTCTCCCCTACCAGTACAGTATACATACTTCCTCCTCCCCTACCAGTACAGTATACATACTGCCTCCTCCCCTACCAGTACAGTATACATACTTCCTCCTCCCCTACCAGTACAGTATACATACTGCCTCCTCCCCTACCAGTACAGTATACATACTGCCTCCTCCCCTACCAGTACAGTATACATACTGCCTCCTCCCCTACCAGTACAGTATACATACTGCCTCCTCCCCTACCAGTACAGGATACATACTGCCTCCTCCCCTACCAGTACAGTATACATACTTCCTCCTCCCCTACCAGTACAGTATACATACTGCCTCCTCCCCTACCAGTACAGTATACATACTGCCTCCTCCCCTACCAGTACAGTATACATACTGCCTCCTCCCCTACCAGTACAGGATACATACTGCCTCCTCCCCTACCAGTACAGGATACATACTGCATCCTCCCAGTACAGCATACATACTGCCCCCTCCCTCCCAGTACAGGATACATACTGCATCCTCCCCTACCAGTACAGGATACATACTGCCTCCTCCCCTACCAGTACAGTATACATACTGCATCCTCCCAGTACAGGATACTTACTGCCACCTCCCTCCAAGTTAAGGATATATACTACTTCCCCCTCCCAGTACTGGGTACATACTTTCTCTTCCTGCTCCAAAGTAAAGGATACATACGGCCTCCTCCCCTACCAGTACAAAATACATACTGCCTCCTCCCATTACTGGATACATACTGCCTCCTCCCCTACCAGTACAGTATACATACTGCCTCCTCCCCTACCAGTACAGGATACATAATGCATCCTCCCAGTACTGGATACATACTGCCTCCTCCCCTACCAGTACAGTATACATACTGCCTCCTCCCAGTACAGGATACATACTGCCCCCTCCCTCCAAGTTATGGATATATACTACTTCCCCCCTCCCAGTACTGGATACATACTTTCTCTTCCTGCTCCCAGTAAAGGATACATACTGCCTCCCCTCCCAGTACAAGACACATACTTTCTCTTCCTGCTCCTCCACCTCCCAGTATAAAATACATACTGCCTCCCCATTCCAGGACAGGATACCTACTGCCTCTTCCTCTCCCCTCCCCTACCAGTGCAGGACACATAATGCCCCCTCCCTCCAAGTATAGGATATATACTACCTTCCCCCTCCCAGTACAGGATCCATACTGCCTCCTCCCAGTACAGGATACATACTGACCCCTCCCAGTACAGGATACATACTGCCTCCCCTCCCAGTACAGGATACATACTGCCTCTTCCCCTACCAGTACTGTATACATACTGCCTCCTCCCCTACCAGTACAGGATACATACTGCATCCTCCCAGTACAGGATACATACTGCCCCCTCCCTCCAAGTAAAGGATATATACTGCCCCCTTCCAGTACAGTATACATACTGTCTCCTCCCCTACCAGTACAGGATACATACTGCATCCTCCCACATACTGCCTCCTCCCCTACCAGTACAGTATACATACTGCCTCCTCCCCTACCAGTACTGTATACATACTGCCTCCTCCCAGTACAGGATACATACTGCCACCTCCCTCCAAGTTAAGGATATATACTACTTCCCCCTCCCAGTACTGGGTACATACTTTCTCTTCCTGCTCCAAAGTAAAGGATACATACGGCCTCCTCCCCTACCAGTACAAAATACATACTGCCTCCTCCCCTACCAGTACAAAATACATACTGCCTCCCATCCCAGTACAGGATATATACTGCCTCCTCCCATTACTGGATACATACTGCCTCCTCCCCTACCAGTACAGGATACATACTGCCTCCTCCCAGTACAGGATACATACTGACCCCTCCCAGTACAGGATACATACTTCCTCCTCCCCTCCCAGTACAGTATACATACTACCTCCTCCCCTACCATTACAGGATACATACTGCATCCTCCCAGTACAGGATACATACTGCCCCCTCCCTCCAAGTAAAGGATACATACTGCCCTCTCCAAGTACAGTATACATACTGCCTCCTCCCCCACCAGTACAGTATACATACTGCCTCCTCCCCTGCCAGTACAGGATACATACTGCCTCCTCCCCTACCAGTACAGTATACATACTGCCTCCTCCCCTACCAGTACAGTATACATACTGCCTCCTCCCCTACCGGTACTGGATACATACTGCCCCCTCCCTCCAAGTAAAGGATACATACTGCCCCCTTCCAGTACAGTATACATACTGCCTCCTCCCCTACCAGTACAGTATACATACTGCATCCTCCCAGTACTGGATACATACGGCCTCCTCCCCGCCCAGTACAGGATACATAGTGCCCCCTCCCTCCAAGTAAAGGATACATACTGCTCCCTCCCAGTACAGGATACATACTGCCTCCTCCCCTACCAGTACAGTATACATACTGCCTCCTCCCTACCAGTACAGGATACATACTGCATCCTCCCAGTACAGGATACATACTGCCCCCTCCCTCCAAGTAAAGGATACATACTGCCCCCTTCCAGTACAGTATACATACTGCCTCCTCCCCCTCCCAGTACAGGATACATACTGCCTCCTCCCCCTCCCAGTACAGGATACATACTGCCTCCTCCCCTACCAGTACAGGATACATACTGCCTCCTCCCCTACCAGTACAGTATACATACTGCCTCCTCCCCTACCAGTACAGTATACATACTGCCTCCTCCCCTACCAGTACAGTATACATACTGGATCCTCCCAGTACTGGATACATACGGCCTCCTCCCCGCCCAGTACAGGATACATACTGCCCCCTCCCTCCAAGTTAAGGATATATACTACTTCCCCCCTCCCAGTACTGGATACATACTTTCTCTTCCTGCTCCCAGTACAGGATACATACTGCCTCCTCCCAGTACTGGATACATACGGCCTCCTCCCCACCCAGCACAGTATACATACTGCATCCTCCCAGTACAAGACACATACTTTCTCTTCCTGCTCCTCCACCTCCCAGTATAAAATACATACTGCCTCCCCATCCCAGGACAGGATACATACTGCCCCCTCCCAGCACAGGATACATCCTGCCCCCTCCCAGTACAGGATACATACTGCCTCCTCCCCCTCCCAGTACAGGATACATACTGCCTTCTCCCCTACCAGTACAGTATACATACTGCCTCCTCCCCTACCAGTACAGTATACATACTGCCTCCTCCCCTACCAGTACAGTATACATACTTCCTCCTCCCCTACCAGTACAGTATACATACTGCCTCCTCCCCTACCAGTACAGTATACATACTGCCTCCTCCCCTACCAGTACAGTATACATACTTCCTCCTCCCCTACCAGTACAGTATACATACTGCCTCCTCCCCTACCAGTACAGTATACATACTGCCTCCTCCCCTACCAGTACAGTATACATACTGCCTCCTCCCCTACCAGTACAGGATACATACTGCCTCCTCCCCTACCAGTACAGGATACATACTGCCTCCTCCCCTACCAGTACAGGATACATACTGCATCCTCCCAGTACAGCATACATACTGCCCCCTCCCTCCCAGTACAGGATACATACTGCCTCCTCCCCTGCCAGTACAGGATACATACTGCATCCTCCCCTACCAGTACAGTATACATACTGCCTCCTCCCCTACCAGTACAGTATACATACTGCCTCCTCCCAGTACAAGATACATACTGCCACCTCACTCCAAGTTAAGGATATATACTACTTCCCCCTCCCAGTACTGGGTACATACTTTCTCTTCCTGCTCCAAAGTAAAGGATACATACAGCCTCCTCCCCTACCAGTACAAAATACATACTGCCTCCCATCCCAGTACAGGATACATACTGCCTCCTCCCATTACTGGATACATACTGCCTCCTCCCCTACCAGTACAGGATACATACTGCCTCCTCCCCTACCAGTACAGGATACATACTGCCCCCTCCCTCCAAGTTAAGGATATATACTACTTCCCCCCTCCCAGTACAAGACACATACTTTCTCTTCCTGCTCCTCCACCTCCCAGTATAAAATACATACTGCCTCCCCATTCCAGGACAGGATACCTACTGCCTCTTCCTCTCTTCTCCCCTACCAGTACAGGACACATAATGCCCCCTCCCTCCAAGTATAGGATATATACTACCTTCCCCCTCCCAGTACAGGATCCATACTGCCTCCTCCCAGTACAGGATACATACTGACCCCTCCCAGTACAGGATACATACTGCCTCCCCTCCCAGTACAGGATACATACTGCCTCTTCCCCTACCAGTACTGTATACATACTGCCTCCTCCCCTACCAGTACAGGATACATACTGCATCCTACCACATACTGCCTCCTCCCCTACCAGTACAGTATACATACTGCCTCCTCCCCTACCAGTACAGTATACATACTGGATCCTCCCAGTACAGGATACATACTGCCCCCTCCCTCCAAGTTAAGGATGTATACTACTTCCCCCCTCCCAGTACTGGATACATACTTTCTCTTCCTGCTCCCAGTAAAGGATACATACTGCCTCCTCCCTGTACTGGATACATACGGCCTCCTCCCCACCCAGCACAGTATACATACTGCATCCTCCCAGTACAAGACACATACTTTCTCTTCCTGCTCCTCCACCTCCCAGTATAAAATACATACTGCCTCCCCATCCCAGGACAGGATACATACTGCCCCCTCCCAGCACAGGATACATACTGCCCCCTCCCAGTACAGGATACATCCTGCCCCCTCCCAGTACAGGATACATACTGCCTCCTCCCAGCACAGGATACATAGTGCCTCCTCCCTCCAAGTATAGGATATATACTACCTCCCCCCTCCCAGTACAGGATCCATACTGCCTCCTCCCCTACCAGTACAGGATACATACTGCCTCCTCCCCTACCAGTACAGTATACATACTGCCTCCTCCCCTACCAGTACAGTATACATACTGCCTCCTCCCCTACCAGTACAGTATACATACTGCCTCCTCCCCTACCAGTACAGAATACATACTGCCCCCTCCCAGTACAGGATACATACTGCCTCCTCCCTTTAATTATAGGATATATACTACCCTTCCCCTCCCAGTACAGGATACATACTGCCCCCTGCCCCCAAGTATAGGATATATACTACTTTCCCCTCCCAGTACAGGATACATACTGCCTCCTCCCCTACTAGTACAAAATACATACTGCCTCCCCTCCCAGTACAGGATACATACTTCCTCCTCCCCTACCAGTACAATATACATACTGCCTCCTCCCCTACCAATACAGGATACATACTGCCTCCTCCCCTACCGGTACAGGATACATACTGCATCCTCCCAGTACAGGATACATACTGCCCCCTCCCTCCAAGTAAAGGATATATACTACTTCCCCCCTCCCAGTACAGGATACATACTGGCTCCTCCACCTCTCAGTATAAAATACATACTGCCTCCCCATCCCAGGACAGGATACCTACCTACTGTCTCTTCCTCTCCCCTCCCCTACCAGTACAGGATACATACTTCCTCCTCCCCTACCAGTACAGTATACATACTGCCTCCTCCCCTACCAGTACAGGATACATACTTCCTCCTCCCCTACCAGTACAGTATACATACTTCCTCCTCCCCTACCAGTACAGTATACATACTGCCTCCTCCCCTACCAGTACAGTATACATACTGCCTCCTCCCCTACCAGTACAGTATACATACTTCCTCCTCCCCTACCAGTACAGTATACATACTGCCTCCTCCCCTACCAGTACAGTATACATAGTGCCTCCTCCCCTACCAGTACAGTATACATACTTCCTCCTCCCCTACCAGTACAGTATACATACTGCCTCCTCCCTTACCAGTACAGTATACATAGTGCCTCCTCCCCTACCAGTACAGTATACATAGTGCCTCCTCCCCTACCAGTACAGTATACATACTTCCTCCTCCCCTACCAGTACAGTATACATACTGCCTCCTCCCTTACCAGTACAGTATACATACTGCCTCCTCCCCTACCAGTACAGGATACATACTGCCTCCTCCCCTACCAGTACAGGATACATACTGCCTCCTCCCCTACCAGTACAGTATACATACTGCCTCCTCCCCTACCAGTACAGTATACATACTTCCTCCTCCCCTACCAGTACAGTATACATACTGCCTCCTCCCCTACCAGTACAGTATACATAGTGCCTCCTCCCCTACCAGTACAGTATACATACTTCCTCCTCCCCTACCAGTACAGTATACATACTGCCTCCTCCCCTACCAGTACAGTATACATACTGCCTTCTCCCCTGCCAGTACAGGATATATACTGCCTCCTCCCACTCCCAGTACAGAATATATACTGCCTCCTCCCCCTCCCAGTACTGGATACATACTGCCTCCTCCCCTACCAGTACAGTATACATACTGCATCCTCCCAGTACAGGATACATACTGCCACCTCCCTCCAAGTTAAGGATATATACTACTTCCCCCTCCCAGTACTGGGTACATACTTTCTCTTCCTGCTCCAAAGTAAAGGATACATACGGCCTCCTCCCCTACCAGTACAAAATACATACTGCCTCCTCCCATTACTGGATACATACTGCCTCCTCCCCTACCAGTACAGGATACATACTGCCTCCTCCCCTACCAGTACAGGATACATACTGCCTCCTCCCCTACCAGTACAGGATACATACTGCATCCTCCCAGTGCTGGATACATACTGCCTCCTCCCCTACCAGTACAGGATACATACTGCCTCCTCCCCTACCAGTACAGGATACATACTGCATCCTCCCAGTACAGGATACATACTGCCTCCTCCCCTACCAGTACAGGATACATACTGCCTCCTCCCAGTACAGGATACATACTGCCTCCTCCCCTACCAGTACAGGATACATACTGCCTCCTCCCCTACCAGTACTGGATACATACTGCCTCCTCCCAGTACAGGATACATACTGCCTCCTCCACCTCCCTGTATAAAATACATACTGCCTCCCCATTCCAGGACAGGATACCTACTGCCTCTTCCTCTCCCCTCCCCTACCAGTGCAGGACACATAATGCCCCCTCCCTCCAAGTATAGGATATATACTACCTTCCCCCTCCCAGTACAGGATCCATACTGCCTCCTCCCAGTACAGGATACATACTGACCCCTCCCAGTACAGGATACATACTGCCTCCCCTCCCAGTACAGGATACATACTGCCTCTTTCCCTACCAGTACTGTATACATACTGCCTCCTCCCCTACCAGTACAGGATACATACTGCATCCTCCCAGTACAGGATACATACTGCCCCCTCCCTCCAAGTAAAGGATATATACTGCCCCCTCCCAGTACAGTATACATACTGCCTCCTCCCCTACCAGTACAGGATACATACTGCATCCTCCCACATACTGCCTCCTCCCCTACCAGTACAGTATACATACTGCCTCCTCCCAGTACAGGATACATACTGCCACCTCCCTCCAAGTTAAGGATATATACTACTTCCCCCTCCCAGTACTGGGTACATACTTTCTCTTCCTGCTCCAAAGTAAAGGATACATACAGCCTCCTCCCCTACCAGTACAAAATACATACTGCCTCCCATCCCAGTACAGGATACATACTGCCTCCTCCCATTACTGGATACATACTGCCTCCTCCCCTACCAGTACAGGATACATACTGCATCCTCCCAGTACAGGATACATACTGACCCCTCCCAGTACAGGATACATACTTCCTCCTCCCCTCCCAGTACAGTATACATACTGCCTCCTCCCCTACCATTACAGGATACATACTGCATCCTCCCAGTACAGGATACATACTGCCCCCTCCCTCCAAGTTAAGGATATATACTACTTCCCCCCTCCCAGTACTGGATACATACTTTCTCTTCCTGCTCCCAGTAAAGGATACATACTGCCTCCTCCCAGTACTGGATACATACGGCCTCCTCCCCACCCAGCACAGTATACATACTGCATCCTCCCAGTACAAGACACATACTTTCTCTTCCTGCTCCTCCACCTCCCAGTATAAAATACATACTGCCTCCCCATTCCAGAACAGGATACCTACTGCCTCTTCCTCTCCCCTACCAGTACAGGTTTCATACTGCCTCCTGCCCCTCCCAGTACAGGATACATACTGCCTCTTGCCCCTCCCAGTACAGGATACATACTGCCTCTTGCCCCTCCCAGTACAGGATACATACTGCCTCCTGCCCCTCCCAGTACAGGATACATACTGCCTCCTGCCCCTCCCAGTACAGGATACATACTGCCTCCTGCCCCTCCCAGTACAGGATACATACTGCCTCCTGCCCCTCCCAGTACAGGATACATACTGCCTCCCCATCCCAGGACAGGATACCTACTGCCTCTTCCTTTCCCCTACCCTACCAGTACAGGATACATAATTTTTCTACCCACTCCTAGTACAGGATACATACTGCCCCCTGCCCCCAAGTATAGGATATATACTACTTTCCCCTCCCAGTAAAGGATACATACTGCCTCTTCCTCTCCCCTCCCCTCCCAGTACAGGATACATACTGCCTCCTCCCCTACCAGTACAGTATACATACTGCCTCCTCCCCTACCAGTACAGTATACATACTTCCTCCTCCCCTA
This sequence comes from Discoglossus pictus, assembly GCA_027410445.1. Lineage (NCBI taxonomy): Eukaryota > Metazoa > Chordata > Amphibia > Anura > Alytidae > Discoglossus > Discoglossus pictus. The sequence continues at coordinate 3,367,383 of CM050175.1, read as the reverse complement.
CCAGTACAGTATACATACTGCCTCCTCCCCTACCAGTACAGTATACATACTGCCTCCTCCCCTACCAGTACAGTATACATACTGCCTCCTCCCCTACCAGTACAGTATACATACTGCCTCCTGCCCTGCCAGTACAGGATACATACTGCCCCCTCCCTCCAAGTTAAGGATATATACTGCTTCCCCCCTCCCTGTACTGGATACATACTTTCTCTTCCTGCTCCCAGTAAAGGATACATACGGCCTCCTCCCCTACCAGTACAAAATATATACTGCCTACCCGCCCAGTACAGGATACATACTGCCTCTTTCTCTCCCCTCCCCTCCCAGTACAAGACACATACTTTCTCTTCCTGCTCCTCCACCTCCCAGTATAAAATACATACTGCCTCCCCATTCCAGGACAGGATACCTACTGCCTCTTCCTCTCCCCTACCAGTACAGGTTTCATACTGCCTCCTGCCCCTCCCAGTACAGGATACATACTGCCTCTTGCCCCTCCCAGTACAGGATACATACTGCCTCTTGCCCCTCCCAGTACAGGATACATACTGCCTCCTGCCCCTCCCAGTACAGGATACATACTGCCTCCTGTCCCTCCCAGTACAGGATACATACTGCCTCCTGCCCCTCCCAGTACAGGATACATACTGCCTCCTGCCCCTCCCAGTACAGGATACATACTGCCTCCTGCCCCTCCCAGTACAGGATACATACTGCCTCTTGCCCCTCCCAGTACAGGATACATACTGCCTCCTGCCCCTCCCAGTACAGGATACATACTGCCTCTTACCCCTCCCAGTACAGGATACATACTGCCTCCTGCCCCTCCCAGTACAGGATACATACTTTCTCTTCCTGCTCCCAGTACAGGATACATACTGCCTCCTGCCCCTACCAGTACAGGATACATACTGCCTCCTGCCCCTACCAGTACAGGATATATACTGCCTCCTCCCACTCCCAGTATAGATTATATACTGCCTCCTCCTCCAATGGTTCCACTGGAGTTCAACCCCGTAACCTGCAAATGGAGCCAAAAAGCCAATCGGTACTAATGATGTAATGACGTAATGATGACAATCTCTGTTGCCATTGGCTCCGTCTAAAGCCCCAACTACGGCTTTGACTAATTGATCATGCTCACGGCCGTACATCCAACGTGCGGCAAATGGTTTACGGGTTTGGGTCTCTGGCCCATAATTTGCGGCCTGGTTTAATTTAACAACTCTGTAACGCAGCTGAATTTCAAGCCCGCAGCCTCTGCGTGTGCGCCGATGCCGCTACGGGCTTTGAGTTTAATAGGGCTGTAAACCCCCTGCTGCCCATCATGGGGCTGCATGATAATCAAGTGGGTCATCTGGCTGTGCAAATGGCGGCTTGGATATGGCTGAAAATTGTAGTTATATAAATAATATTAAACTTATTTGGAATTAATTACACACAGAGAGAGATTATAAAGTTATTACAATGTTTGGTTGAATATATAAACTGCTTCCAGTGCTCTCCGTAGTGAGCAGCTCCTCTCGCGGCGACGCACATACGGCATCATAAATATTTATACACCACTATAATATATCCTCATATGGAAAGTAGTTTAATGCAAGCGGTGATACAAAGTCTCACAAAGGTACTTATACTCGAGAATAGAAAATCCTTCAGGGTAAGGGGCCCCGGAGAGGTCCAAGTCCCCCCCCCCCCCCCCTCACAAACACATTATGAAATCACAAACTAAGATGTGCCGACAATTGTTTAGCAATCAAACTAATCATTAAAACATAATGTACCCGAGGTTTCATATTTTCCATATTTTTTTTTGTTTTTGATCGAACTTCTTTTTTTATAAGCAAAAACTGCCTTGATTTTTTTTCCATTTTCTGAACATATTTTGCCTGATATAAAGGCAACTTCACAACTTCCAAGTGAAAGAAGCCCCTTGCTACACAAAAGCCAAAAGAAAAGCTGCTTCTGGCACAAAATCCCAAGAAATACAATGGTTTCATTGAAATCCAGGACCCATGGGTAGGGATATATGCAAATCAGACAACATAGCATCTATACATTGATATAAAACCTTATAGCACAAGCCTGTCTCAAAGACATAGCATGAGTTAGATATGAACGAAATAAGTAACTAACCCACTCAGGCCTATCAAACCCCCTCCATCTCACGAGAGTGTCCATAAGATTTTTTATTACTTCCCTATACAGACACACCAGTGGAGAGGGGGGATGGGAAGGCCCTCCATTTATTATGAGTGTTTTTGGGTGTTAACCACCCTCCAGTGTCATTTATATATATAAATACAAATATATTGTATTCATATGTATATACAATGCACCCGTCCCTAATCTGGGGGGTATTGGCTGGGTCTGTGGGGGCTCAGGTGGGTTATTTGATGTAATTATTTTGTATTTATTTAACCGAGGTGCCACTGTATTTGTGGTTATATATATAATGAGTTGAGGCTGAAGGGGGGGGGGGGGGGGGGGGTAAGCAAGAAATAATTATGGCCGCCCCTGTTAATGTGTGTGTGTGTGGGGGGGGGGGGTTCTCTTGCACTGGGGCCCCCATGCAGTAGCTCTGCCACTGGTCGCAATGTAGGGCATCCTGCATCCCTTTATCGCAAGCTTTATCCAAATTCCTGCTGTGGCAATGAAATGGAAGCTGTGTTATTTAACATGTACAGTATCCGCATTCATGTCTTTCCATTTCTAAGCACACCTGAGTCTTTAGAGACTATGGTCATCCATCACTTCCTGTGTCACTTGGGTATAAATATGAGGTGACACACAAGCCAAACACACAAGACACACAAGTCTTACATCAACATAGGGAAGATCAAGAGAATACACAAATAAAATGAAGACAAATGGTTAATGATCTTCATAAATAAAACAATAGTTGGGAAAAGATAGCTCCACACCTGAAAATACCCATTTCTGCTATTTGTCACATATAGGTAGAAGCCTGCACAGAATAGAGTTAAGATCTGGGTGGCTAAAGTCCCAGCAGATGGAAACACATGGAACCTCAGGCAGCTGGGAAGAGATTGTGACGACCCAGATTTGAGGGGCCACGTGCACCTCAATTTTCTACCTCTAGGTCGTGCATTTGTGTTCAATCTCAGCACCCAGCAATTCAATTTAGTTCAGGACATCATTCCGGAAGAACACACACACCTTTGCTTTGTGCAAAAATACAGCCTGAACATACTATTGCTTAGCATGAGTCAGACTGGCTGCAACTTTAATGACTTCCAAAAACTGAGCATTTCAGAAAAAAAGCTGAAACAGAGCAAAAAAAACATTAACATGAATTGGGGAGTGAAAAAGTTTGAATTCACTGCTTGGATGCAAAATCACCAATGAGATGGATAGCTGGACTGCTTGAATTAGAATAACCCAATCAGAATAGTCCTGTGTCTGTGGAGACAGAGATAATGTTCATAGAAGGATCAGCCCTTGGGGGGCTGGTCTGTGTTACCTGAGCTGAAAGCAAGCAGCCCCCTAGAAAAAAGGAAAAGCATGAATGGAAACTAGTGTAGAATAGCCATGTGAATTGGGCTCCAATTTGTTTGGCTACTGGTGACTCAATATTACAATAACTGTACAACACACAATATCCTTTAAACATTAGACATGAAAGCAACATGTCATACCCACCAAAAAGCAGTAACGACAGCTACTCATCCTTCTGAATGAAGCATGCAGGTTATGATCTACAAGCCCAGCAGCATCCATAATCCCCAGTAAAAATGGCTACCAAACTCTAATGGGGAAAACAATCCCAGGGATTCAGGGTCTGGGCCTCCTCCTGCATGTGGCCTGATCATGGATGTGCAGGACAGATTGTTGTTATTCCCGTCTACCAATTCCAGGGGTGACCCCAGCACAAACCCCACAGTCCAGGCCAAGTGTCCCTCCCTGGCTATTAGGTTAGGAGCATAGTCATATTTTTTTTTAAAAAAAGCAAATAATAATCCCAGTAGGTACCCTGCCAGCTGGGTCTGCTGGCTGGCATCAGAGATCTTGGCCTTTTCTGTAGCCTCCACCCCCCTGGATTGAAACATAAGTTGGGCCGTACATTCACCACCTTCTGAGCCCATGGTTACGGTGCCCTCACTGCTCTCTCCAGCTGTTAACTCTTGGCCTGTAGTTATTTCCAGGACTTGACCAGAGTTCATTAGCTCCTCTTCCAAGGGTTGGTGAGTCTTGCTGCGCCACCCCAGATTTGGTCTACTGGTTTGCCACGCAACTCCTGCCTTCTCCACATCCTTGATGTTGGCTATACTACTAGACTCATCAGAATGAGACTGGTCCCTCGGGTTTGACAAATTCCCAGAGCTGTTTGCTGAGTCTGTCTCTTGAACTGTGGCTGGCTTCCTGACATTTGTTACCAGCTGGAGCCCCATGCTAGGTCCATAGTCCATTTCCAGGGCACAGTCCATACTTGGTTCTTTCAAGAACCCAGGAGCATGGTGGCTCCCCTCCAGGCCTTCCTCTTGGCCTGATAATCAAATTAGTGTTCTCTTCTCCAGTGCCTCTAACTGGTCTAGGCCTAGATATAGGGCCCAGCTCTTCCTCTTCTAGGTAGAGCCACTGCATAAGAGCAGTCTTGCTTATTTTTAAAAACTTGGGATGAGAGTTTTCCCACCAGTCCATAATACCCCCTCCCTGGACCCCTTGACTCTTTATGGGGACCTCTGAGAGAAAGTCCTCAGTGGTTCCAAACTCCATAAGTCCCCATCTGGCCCAGCCATAGCACAACTTATCTGGGCTCCTTGGTCTCTGGCACGTGATCTTCTACCCTGCCCGACTGGCAGGGTTTTCCCAAACTTGGTGGCCAAAGCCCATCCATGGCAGCCTCATCCAAAAGACTCATATACTCTGCCTCTAGTTTTAACTCCTGCTGACCAGGGCACTAGTACCAGAGCAATGTTTTTCTTTTAGGTTAAGTTGTTGCTGGAAAGTCCACAAGGCTTATTCTGGATTGGTATTCTAAATCACTTTGTTGCCATACCAGGTTCGACAGCCAGTCATTCAGCTCATGAACCGGCCACAATTTCTTGGAACACCTTCTATTGAGCTAGAATGGCCACTTTTCTGCATTGCTTAGCATCCATCTTCCCGCTGATCCCTCTGGTTAGTGCGCTCCATTACCTCTGCCATGCCTGCAGACAATATCCTGCCCATTTTGGGCTATGGGTTACCTGTCCAGGCTGCTACTGGTTACTGCTGCTGAGATCCTGAGATCCCATCACTGCCACTTTGATGACCCGGATTTGAGGGACAGCGTCCAACTAAATTTTCCCCCTTTTAGGTTGCGCATTTGTGTTCAATCTCAGCACCCCACAATCCAATTCAGATTAGAACATCATTCCTAAAGAACGCATGAACCTTTGCTTAGGGCAAAACAAAGTTTGAATTCCCTGCTTGGATGCACAAACACCAATGAGCTGGATAGCTGTACTGCTTGAATTAGCATAGCCCAATCAGATTAGTCCTGTGTCCGTGGAGACAGAGATGATGTCACAGAAGGGTCAGCCCTATCCTGGTGGCTGGTCTATTACCTGAGCTGAAAGCAAGCAGCCCCTTAAAACAAAGGAAAGGGATGAATGGAAACAAGTGTAGTGATATGGGCTCCATTTTGTTTGGCTACTGGTGACTCAATATTACAATAGCAGTACAACATACAATATTTTTAAAACATTACACATGAAAGCAACATGTCCAAATCCCCAAAAAATTAGTCAGAGATAAAAAACCATATCCAGAGAGAAAGGTTTAAAGATGCCACCCAATGACTGGGTCACTACTGTTACAGGTCTCAGCAGACCAAGAGCTCTTGACAAGCACAGAAGAAACAGGAAAATGCAAAGGTATGACAGCAGGTATGGATGGTACATGAAGTCAGTTAGCCAGGAAACAGGACAGGTGTCAAAGAAAACTAGATGACCAAGCAGCACAGGAGTATAGATTGCCAAGCAGAAGCACAGGTGTCACAGGTAGCCAGATGACCAAGAACTGTATGGAACAGCCAGGAGCTCTCAAGCACTCCAGGATACATGGACAACATACCAGGAGACTTGAGAGAGATTGTTTTTTTTATAAAACTATTATAGAAAAAATGATGATCTATATTGCTGGTATCCTAGGTGCTTAACACCCCTTGTGGTATCAAAAAAGAATATATAACGGAAAAAACTTTAATTGGATACTCTAGATCCGGAAACTACGCCGTTATACAATGTATAAAAAAGGACTGTATAGAGATACTTAGATAAATGATGTATATGAATTATGGAATATTTTCATATTCCTTAATTATGCTGTGTAATATAGTGCACAATCCTCATAAATCAGAATATACTGATCCTCCTGTTAATACAGGATATACTGATTATCACAGGATTGTTAAAAATATATATAAAAAGTCACATGTATCTATGTACATATATATAAATCAAATATACAATGGAAAAAATCTGATACCAAAAGATACTATGAGTTTGACTGAAAGTGTCTATTATCTCTAATGGATTACTCTATTGGGATGTCTCAAATATCTATATAGAAGAGAGATCACACTACTGGATCAGAGCAAAACACATATAGCAGTATAACAGTATTAAAACAATAATAGCAGTATACTTGCTGTTCAGTAATAAAGCTCTCAGTTAAGGCTCTCCATTAACTCTCCATTAACTCTCCATAAATAGAGCATAGTAATATTGTATAATAGAGAAAAAGAGTAAACCAATGATGTAGTAAAAAAGTTGCACTTGAAAAAGTGTTGAACTTAGCTTTCAGTACTCCATGGTTCAGATAGGGTTGAAAATGTGTTTCCAACGGGCCGTTTCGTCCCTCCATGGGGACTTCTTCTACAGCTTTTAACTTTAACTGGCATTTCAGGCCTATTTAAGGCCTAAGAATCGCTTCCGTGATTGAATTACATTGAGAACGTAGTGATGCGTAGCGTCATGACGTCATGACGTTCTTCAGAATTGAATTAGCTTTATTTGTATCAGCAGAGGCTGAATCAGCGCCGGAACGTCAACGTGGTGACGTCACAACGCTCATTCAACTCCCGCCGATCTTTATTTAAACAATTTGCGACAAAGAATACAATTGCTTGTAAATGAGTGCAAAATGACAGACAGGAGCACCAAACATACAGAAAAAATTTGCAAATATTCCAGAGGTCTATGTATACCATTAATAAGATGTTTCATTGACTTTGAGGTTAGAATTAACCAAGGAAATGAAGTTATATATTTTTTGTCATTTAGTATATATTATTTCACATAATGTGAAATCATGGCATATTAGTTTTAAGATATAGAGAGGTGGC
>CM050175.1:3310029-3355029 GCA_027410445.1 Discoglossus pictus | reverse complement strand
AGAAAAAATATAAAAATAAAATAATATGGTTGCATAAGTCTTTTTGGGTATGAGTCTATCAGCATGGCACATTTTGACTTGGCAAGATTTGCCCACTCTTCTTTGCTCTGTCAGATTGCGAGGGCATCTCCTGGGCACAGCCCTCTTCAGATCACAATCGGATTCAGGTCTGGGCTCTGGCTGGGCCATTCCAAAACTTTAATCTTCTTCTGGTGAAGCCATTCCTTTGTTGATTTTGGATGTATGCTTTGGGTCGTTGTCATGCTGAAAGATGAAGTTCCTCTTCATGTTCAGCTTTCTAGCAGAAGCCCGAAGGTTTTGTGCCAATATTGACTGGTATTTGGAACTGTTCATAATTCCCTCTATCTTAACTAAGGCCCCAGTTCCAGCTGAAGAAAAACAGCCCAAAAGTATGATGCTGCCACCACCATGCTTCACTGTGGGTATGGTGCTCTTTTGGTGATGTGCAGTGTTGTTTTTGCCAAAAAGTTCAACCTTGGTTTCATCAGACCATAACACCTTTTCCCACATGCTTTTGGGAGACTTCAGATGTGTTTTTGCAAAATGTAGCCTGGTTGGATGTTTTTCTTCGTAAGAAAAGGCTTTCGTCTTGCCACTCTACCCCATAGCCCAGACATATGAAGAATACAGGAGATTGTTGTCACATGTACCACACAGCCAGTACTTGCCAGATATTCCTGCATCTCCTTTAATGTTGCTGTAGGCCTCTTGGTAGCCTCCCAGACTAGTTTTCTTCTCGTCTTTTCATCAATTTTGGAGGGAGCTCCAGTTCTTGGTAATGTCACTGTTGTGCCATATTTTCTCCACTTGATGATGACTGTCTTCACTGTGTTCCATGGTATATCTAATGCCTTGGAAATTATTTTGTACCCTTCTCCTGACTGATACCTTTAAACAATGAGATCCATCTGATGCTTTGGAAGCTCTCTGTGGACCATGGCTTTTGCTGTGGGATGCAACTATGAAAATTTCAGTAAAGACCAACGAGAGCAGCTGAACTTTATTCGGGGTTAATCAGAGGCACTTTAAATGATGGCAGGTGTATGCTGACTCCTATTTAACACGATTTGGAATGTGTTTGCTTAATTCTGAACACAGCTACATCCCCAGTTATAAGAGGGTGTGCAGACTTATGCACTTATTTTTCTTCCCTCCACCTAATATATTTCAGTTTGTTTTCAAATTGAGTTGTACAGTTTATAGGTCACATTAAAGGTGGAGAAAGTTCTGAAATGATTTATCTTTGTTTCATTTTTTTACAGCACAGAAACCTGACATTTTAACAGGGGTGTGAAGACTTTTTATATCCACTATATATATATATATATATATATATATATATATATATATATATATATATATATATAAATATTAAGTGAAGCAACTGGGAATGTCCAATTTGCTGTCCCCTCAAAATAACTCAACACACAGCCATTAATGTCTAAACTGTTGGCAACAAAAGTGAGTACACCCCATCGGGCCCAAAGTGTCAATATTTGGGGGTCCACCATTATTTTCCAGCACTACCATAACCCTCATGGGCATGGAGTTCAACAGAGCTTGACAGGTTGTCACTGGAGTCCTCCTCCATAATGACATCACAGAGCTGGTGGGTGTTAGAGACCTTGCACTTCTCCACCTTCCGTATGAGGATGCCCCACAGATGCTCAATAGGGTTTAGGTCTGGAGACATGCTTGGCCAGTCCATCACCTTTACCTTCAGCTTTTTTAGCAAGGCAGTGGTCATCTTGGAGGTGTGTTTGGGGTCGTTATCATGTTGGAATAGTGCCCTGCGTCCAGTCTCCGAAAGGAGGGGATCACGCTCTGCTTCAGTATGTCACAGTACATGCTGGCATTCATGGTTCCCTCAATGAACTGTAGCTCCCCAGTGCCGGCAGTATAAATCTTTATACTGACCCTGGATGTATTTATATAAGATAATCATATCCTCTCGTAGACGCCTATTTTCTAGAGAAAATAAATTTAATTTGGTTAGTCTTTCTTCATAACTTAGCCCCTCCATTCCCCTTATTAGTTTTGTTGCCCATCTCTGTACTTTTTCCAGCTCTAAAATGTCCTTTTTATGAAATGGTGCCCAAAATTGTCCTCCATATTCCAAATTAGGGCATACTAGGGATTTGTATAGTGGCGGAATTATATTTGCTTCCCTGGCTTCTATACCCTTCTTAATACATGCTAATATTTTATTTCCCTTTGCAGCTGCTGCTTGGCTTTGAGCACTGTTACCTAGGTGGTTGTCCACAAGTCTCCCAAATCCCTTTCACTACTTGATACCCCTGGATTTGCTCCATTAAGACTATACATTGCATGGCTATTTTTCCTTCCCAGATGCATATCTTTATATTTATTATTTATCCAATCTCATCTGCCATTTAGTCGCCCATTGCTCTAATTTATTTAAATCCCTTTGGAGGGAAAGTACATCATTATCTGATTTAATTACCTTGCACAGCTTAGTGTCATCTGCAAAACTGGAGACAAAACTTTCCAGTCCTACCTTTAAGTCATTAATAAATATGTTAAAAAGGAGAGGACCTAATTCTGACCCCTGAGGAACTCCACTTACCACATTAGTCCAATCGTAGTATGCTCCATTCATCACAACCCTTTGCTTCCTGTCTTTTAGCTTTCGATTAGTTTGTACAATAGTCTTCCTTGTAGCACTGTATCAAAAGCCTTTGCAAAATTAAAAAAGACTAACCTCTTCATAGAAACTAATTACATTTGTTTGACATTGTTTGACATGACCTATCCCTCATAAATCCATGTTGACTCCTTCATATAATCCTGTCCATATAGACATTTTCCTGTATATTATCCCTTACTAACCCTTCTAAAAGCTTCCCCTCTACAGAAGTGAGGCTCATTGGTCTATAATTCCCCGGATTTGCTCTTGCTCCCTTCTCAAATATAGGTATCACATCAGCTTTTCTCCAGTCATCTGGTAGAGACCCTGTGTTGAGTGAATCTTGAACAATTATATATTAAGATTTGGCTAACACCGAGCCCAGTTCCTTCAGTACCAGTGGATGTATTCCATCAGGACCTGTAGTTATTATGTTTGCTGTTTCCTAAAAGTTATTAAAAAAGCCTAAAAAGTTTTAAAATCCAATTGTTTTGGATTTTAATGCCTAAGTTCCCCTATCCCTATCTACCCTATGATAAAAGGACCCCAGTTATCACAGTTTCGCTTAACACTTCTATTGCCAGGAACCTATCTACAGCATTTAACAGGGTATTCCAGTATATATATATATATATATCCAATATGTAGACGATATGTGTGCCTAGCATCCTGTGGACCATGGGGACATGGAGAATTGGTCACGACTGAGCAACTGGGCACACACACACACACACAGATATATATATATATATATATATATATATATATATATATAGGCACTGGGGCCCTTTATTCACTAGCTCCACCGCTGCTAGCCAACCCTAGATGCAGTCAGTCCTTGCTCTTCATTAAACTTCTCATTAAACTTTTGTAGTTTCTCACTTTATTAAAAAGTTGCTGACACATTTTGAGGTGAGAGGAGAACTTTTAGTTGTTTATAATGTAGAAAATAAAAGATGGACCCCCGGTGAGTGGCGGAGCTTCAGACAAATAAATGACTTGAGTGTTTTTGTCTTCCTGATGTGCCGCTCTCCCTTTTGTCATTTATTTTACTAAAATGTGAGTTGTGCAGTCAGCAAATGTATTGGGAGAAAATAATGTAAGAAGTGAAATCTGCCATGTCATTGGCTTGTGACCGTAATCATGTCACCGTGGGGGTCTGCACTGAGGGCCAAGGAAAATATGGAAAGTTATTATTGTGTTAAAGCTGGAGATGCAACTATGCTATTTTATCAGGCGCAAATGACTAAATTCAGTATATAGTATATACAGTATTCCCAAGACCGTGTCAGTGGTGTATTCTTGTCTACGCCAACAAGGCAAGAGAGTGGTGGGCCCTTCTGATGCCAACTAGATACAACTAGATATATATATATATACTGGGCGGGCGGGCCAGGAGAGGCAAATTATACATATGCAGAGTAGATCGGTGAAAAGGGGCAAATTATAAAAAAAATTATAAAAAAATTAAATATATTTTGATAGTACTGCCCCCCAGGGGAGGGCCCCGGTGCAGTACACCAGCTGTAGATATGCCCCTGACTCTGTGCATATGTATAAAATGTCTACATGCAGTGGCACTTCTGTCTGTATGTGCACTGTAGAGAGAAGCATAACTTGCTTGTATCCCAGGATGCAATGAGCTATGGTCACAATGAGTCTTCTCCTGGGTATCCATGCCCCCCTTGCAGACAGGGTGTTGTATCCATATGTTCCTATGCAGTCTGTAGTAAACAATGAAATGACAGCTAGGATAGACTTGGACTATCGTCATCTCAGGTGTAATTGTACCAGGAAATATCAGATAAATTACATCTAAAAAATAAATGACTTACATAGTTGCTATACACTGTGAGCAAATTATTAAAACAGACGCAATTACTTATTTTCCTAATAAGCGGTTTCTTCTTTTTTTTTTTTATATTTACAAGTTATATAGACCTTTTAAAGGAAATATGATTTTGTGTTTTTGCTCGGTCATGTGTGACGGAGCTTTAGCCACATGGTCAAACCCTCCAGTGAACAGTTTGGCTTCATTTCCTCTAGATGTTTTTGCAGTCCAAAGGAAAAGTTTTCTCCAATACCAGAATTCAAAGGCGTCAATTCTCCAGTGCTCAGACTTCTTTATGGTCCATCTCTCACATCCATATGTTACTACTGGGTATTTCAGAAATCTAACTATGCAGAGCTTTGTTGACAGTGTATTTTTTAACTTTTTAATAGCTTGTCCAAGCTTGCCATAGCTTTCATCCCCAGAAGCAAATGTCTTTTAATTTCCTGACTGTAGTCACCATCTGAAGAGATCAGGGAAATAAAATCTGTCACAGCCTCCACTTCTTCCCTATTTGCCAGGAACTGAGATTGCCGTTTGCCATAATCTTTGTCTTTGTAACATTGAGCACCAGGCCAGCTTTTGCACTCTCTTCTTTTACCCTCATCACTAGGTCCTTTAGTTCCTCCTCACTTTCAGCCATCAGAGCAGTATCATCGACGTCTCTGGTGTTGTTGATATTTCTTCCAACAATATTGATTTCGGCTTTGGATTCATCCGGTCCGGTCTTACACATAATGTACTCTGTGTATAAGTTGTATAAATAAGGTGACAATATACAACCTTGTCGCACTCCTTTTCCGATCTTGAACCATTCTGTTGTCCCATGTTCGGTTCTGACCGTGGCTTCTTAGTCCACATACAGATTCTTTAGGAGAAGGATGAGATGATTTGGTACTCCCATCACTTTAAGGACATGCCACATTTTGTTGTGATCCACACAGTCAGAGGCTTTAGAATAGTCTATGAAGCAGAAGTAAATGCTTTTCTGGAACTCTCTTGCTTTCTTTATTATCCAGAGGACATTGGCAATTTGATCTCTTGTGCCTCTTCCTCTGTGGAACCCGGTTTGCACATCTGGTATTTCCCGGTCCATATATTTCTGGAGTTGATCTTGTAGGATCTTAAGCATTACCTTGCTGGCATGTGAAATTAGTGCAATTGTTTGATAATTGGAGCACTCTTTGGCACTGCCTTTTTTTGTGATTGGGATGTAGACTGACCTTTTCCAGTCTATTGGCCATTGTTGGGTTTTCCAAATTTGTTTGCATAAGGCAAGTAACACTTTCACAGCATCATCTTGGAGGATGTTCAACAGATTAGTTAGGATTATATTAACTCTTACAGCCTTGTTATCAGCAAGGCTTCCTAGGGCCCATCTCACTTTGCTCTCCAAGATTTCTGGCTCAAGCTCCTTGGATAAACTATTGAGCTCATCACTGCTGTTAAGATCCTTCCTGTATAGATCTTCAGCTTATTTCTTCCACCTCTTTTTTACCTGATCTTCTTCTGTTTAGTCTTCACCATATTTGTTTTTTATCACGCCCACTTTGGCATGAAAGGTTTTGTAGAGATGCACAATTTTTTCGGAGATCTCTTGACTTTCCCATTTTGTTATATTCTTCGATCGATATTCTTCGTTTTTACAAATGTCCATCCAAAGTTCTTCAGGTATTCTGAATACCATGTCTAGTCCATTGAATATAGTCTTTACGGCCATTGCATATTCACAAGGGTTAATGTTTATCTTGTATCTACTTGTTCTGATGATTTTACCTCTGTTCCTTTAATTCTGAACTTGGCAATAAGACGTTCATGGTCTGTTGTTTAAATGATAAATAACATAACATATCCCTGGATTGCTGGGGAAGTTCACTACTCATCGCCGCCCTCCTTATGCCACCACATCAACCTATAGTATACCTAGGTGTTGGAGTCTGGGACACGAATTGTGAGATTTACCATCTTAATCTATAGGTTGTCAATATTAGTATGGGATCATTGGTATGGGGTCAACAATCTTCCTAGTCAAGATCCCATTTCCAAGGTCAGTACATGTGGAGATCCCTTGATGAGTCAGGTCCTCACTCTACTTCGGACCTGGTCCTTTCTTCCTTTCTAATATCCCCCTCCCACTATCACCTCCAGGAATTTTCTTGTGTTACTCCCGCCATTTGTAATTCCTTGCCTTGCTTTGTCAAATATTGACTTTCAGAGCTTTAAAAATTCCCTCACAATTAAACAAGATCTTAAAGTTACAGAAACATGAATTCTTGGTGACTCTATTACATGGTATAGAGACTGCATGGGACCAGTTTGTAATAAAGGGGCCCTTTAATAGCAATGGCGTGGACAAATATCGCCTGTCCTGCTCAGTCTTCATCAGGAATCACAGCCGCCTCCTCCTCCAACCTGCTCATCTCCCCTCTCCTTCTTTAATACTTGCACATCCTTCTCCATTAGAGTGTAAGCTCTCCAGAGCAGCATCTTCTTTTACCTCATTATCATCATTCTTAAAGTGTATTGTTATATGTCACTTACGGTATATGGTGTGTTTTATCTTTGTGTAAATTGCTGTTATGTACTAATAATAACTACTGTGCCCATTCCATCACAAAGTGATTGATGTATTGAGTACATGCAGACTCCGCTTGAATCATTTCATCCGCATATAAAACATAACTTTATTCCAAATAAAATGGAAGAAGAGAAAATAATAAAATAAGACAATAAAACAACTTCCTGACAACTGGTTATTTACTCATTAGATATCAGAACAGTTTTTGAATCTGTTCCTTATAAGCAATTGTAAACTAGTTTGAGCATTAGTACCTGTGATCACAGCAAGTAATATTCTGGAGTACTATGCAGAGTTTGTTACGTCATTCAGTTGTGTCTAACTCTTTGTGACCTCATGGACCACAACACACCAGGAACATCTTTATGTCCATGGTCATGCTGATTCATTGCAGACATACTGGAGTGTGTTGCCAGTTCCTTCTCTAGTGGGCCACAGCATACAGCACCTGGTATTCCAAGGTGGTCTCCCATCCAAGTACTGACCAGGCTCAACCCTGCTTGACTTCACGGTGGTGTGACCTATTGGTTCCCTGACTGGAATCGAACATAGATCACAGCAGTGAAAGCACCTAAGCCTAACCACTAGACCACCAGGGAACCCTACTAAGGATTAACGTATATACTCGAGTATAAGCCAACCCGAGTATAAGCCGAGGCACCTATTTTACCACAAAATACTGGGTAAAATGAGTGACTCGAGTATAAGCCGAGGGTGGGAAATGTGCTGCCCCCTGTGTCCCCCCTCTCTCTCATGTGTCTCTTCTCCCCTCTCCATTTCCTGTGTCTCTTTCCCCCTCCCTTATCACCCTCCTAAACCCCCCTCCTCATTCTCAACCTCCCTCCTCAACCTCCCTCCTCATCCTCAACCCCCCCATCCTCAACCCCCTCCTCAACCTCAACCTCCCTCCTCATCCTCAACCTCCCTCCTCATCCTCAACCTACCTCCTCAAACCCCCCTCAACCTCACTCCTCAACCCCCCCATCCTCATCCTCCCCCCTCAACCCCCCATCCTCCCCCCTCAACCCCCCATCCTCATCCTCAACCCCCCCCATCCTCAACCCCCTCCTCACCCCCCCTCAACCTCAACCCCCTCCTCAACCCCCATCCTCAACCTCCATCCTCAACCCCCCTCCTCAACCCCCCCTCCTCATCCCCCTCCTCACACCCCTCAACCTCAACCCCCTCTCCTCAACCTCAACCTCCCTCCTCCTCAACCTCAACCCCCCTCCTCAACCTCAACCGCCCTCCTCAACCTCAACCTCCCTCCTCCTCATCAACCCCCCCTCCTCCTCAACCTCAACCCCCCTCCTCAACCTCAACTTCCCTCCTCCTCATCAACCCCCTCCTCACTACCCCCCTCAACCTCAACCCCCCTCCTCCTCATCAACCCCCTCCTCAACCCCCCATCCTCAACCCCCATCCTCAACCCCCATCCTCAACCCCCATCCTCATCGCCCTCCTCACCCCCCTCAACCTCAACCTCCCTCCTCCTCATCAACCCCCTCCTCACCCCCCTCAACCTCAACCCCCCCAACCTCAACCTCCCTCCTCCTCAACCTCAACCCTCCTCCTCAACCTCAACCTCCCTCCTCCTTATCAACCCCCCTCCTCCTCAACCTCAACCTCCCTCCTCAACCTCAACCTCCCTCTCCTCATCAACCCCCTCCTCACCCCCCCAACCTCAACCCCCCTCCTCCTCATCAACCCCCTCCTCAACCCCCCATCTTCAACCCCCATTCTCAACCCCCCCATCCTCATCCTGGGGGGTTAGAGAGACACAGGGGGTTAGAGAGACACAGGGGGGTTAGAGAGACACTAGGGGAAGTAACTCGAGTATAAGCCGAGGGGGCCCTTTTTAGCCTTAAAAAGAGGGCTGAAAAACTCCTTAACCCCCCATCCTCAACCCCCATCCTCAACCCCCCTCCTCAACCCCCTCTCCTCATCCCCCTCCTCCCCCCTCAACCTCAACCCCCCCTCCTCAACCTCCCTCCTCCTCAACCTCAACCCCCCTCCTCAACCTCAACCTCCTTCCTCCTCATCAACCCCACTCCTCCTCAACCTCAACCCCCTTCCTCAACCACAACCTCCCTCCTCCTCATCAACCCCCTCCTCAACCCCCCCCCCCCTCAACCTCAACCCCCCTCCTCCTTCTCAACCTCCCATCCTCCCCGTGGGTGCTGGATAACAGGGGTTTTACTGTATACATATTTAATTGTATTTATTTTAGCACATGTGCAATGTATATGATCTCTTGCATTCTGATTTATTTGTATTTACTCCATTTAATCTGTTATTTGAGTCTTAAAGCACCACTGAAAGCCATGACACACACCCTCATGATTTAGCTCTAAAAACTTGATGTAACAAACATAAAATGGATTCATGTACTTATAAACACACTCTTCAAAACTTAAGATTTTTCAAAATAAGGCTTTACACCCATGCTGGTAATATTGTTAGTTTGGTACATACTTTACAAACAAGTGCCTTGTTTTCTTGATCTCAGTTATCTTTTGATGATAATAATAATAATAATAATAATAGACGGAGCAGAGGCCGGAGAAGAAGCAGGTAAGTGAGGGGGAGGTATTTAGAGGGGAGAAAGTGAGAAGGGGGTTGATGAGGAGGTTGATAAGGAGGTTGATGAGGAGGAGGGGGGTTGAGGATGAGAAGGGGTGAGGGAAAGAGACACAGGGGGGTAGAGAGACATAAGGGGGTTAGAGAGACACAGGGGGTTAGAGAGACACAGGGGGGTTAGAGAGAGACGGGGGGTTAGAGAGACACAGGGGGGTAGAGAGACACAGAGGTTAGAGAGACACTAGGGGAAGTGACTCGAGCATAAGCCCTTTTTAGCCTTAAAACTCCTCAACCCCCATCCTCAACCCCCCTCCTCAACCCCCCTCCTCATCCCCCTCCTCAACCTCACTCCTCCTCAACCTCAACCCCCCTCCTCAACCTCAACCTCCCTCCTCCTCATCAACCCCCCTCCTCCTCAACCTCAACCCCCCTCCTCAACCTCAACCTCCCTCCTCCTCATCAAACCCCTCAACCTCAACCCCCCCTCCTCCTCATCAACCCCCATCCTCAAACCCCATCCTCATCCTCAACCCCCATCCTCAACCCCCATCCTCATCCTCAACCCCCATCCTCATCCACAACCCCCCATCCTCATCCCCCTCCTCATCCCCCTCAACCTCAACCCCCCTCCTCAACCTCCCTCCTCCTCATCAACACCCTCCTCAACCTCAACCTCCCTCCTCCTCAACCTCAACCCCCCTCCTCAACCTCAACCTCCCTCCTCCTCAACCTCCCCCTCCTCACCCCCCCTCAACCTCAACCCCCCTCCTCCTCATCAAACCCCTCACCCTCAACCCCCCCTCCTCCTCATCAACCCCCATCCTCAAACCCCATCCTCATCCTCAACCCCCATCCTCAACCCCCATCCTCATCCTCAACCCCCATCCTCATCCACAACCCCCCATCCTCATCCCCCTCCTCATCCCCCTCAACCTCAACCCCCCTCCTCAACCTCCCTCCTCCTCATCAACACCCTCCTCAACCTCAACCTCCCTCCTCCTCAACCTCAACCCCCCTCCTCAACCTCAACCTCCCTCCTCCTCAACCTCCCTCCTCCTCAACCCCCCTCCTCCTCAACCCCAACCCCCCTCCTCAACCTCAACCTCCCTCCTCCTCATCAACCCCCTCCTCCTCAACCTCAACCCCCCTCCTAAACCTCAACCTCCCTTCCTCCTCATCAACCCCCTCCTCACCCCCCCTCAACCTCAACCCCCCTCCTCATCAACCCCCTCCTCAACCACCTCAACCTCAACCCCCCTCCTCCTCAACCTCAACCCCCCTTCTCAACCTCAACCTCCCTCCTCCTCCTCAACCCCCCTCCTCCTCAACCCCAACCCCCCTCCTCAACCTCAACCTCCCTCCTCCTCATCAACCCCCCTCCTCCTCAACCTCAACCCCCCTCCTAAACCTCAACCTCCCTTCCTCCTCATCAACCCCCTCCTCACCCCCCTCAACCTCAACCCCCTTCCTCATCAACCCCCTCCTCAACCCCCCATCATCAACCCCCATCCTCATCCTCAACCCCCACATCATCAACCCCCTCCTCAACCCCCCATCCTCAACCCTCATCCTCAACCCCCCATCCTCATCCCCCTCCTCACCCCCCTTCAACCTCAACCCCCCTCCTCAACCTCAACCTCCCTCCTCCTCATTAACCCCCTCAACCTCAACCCCCCTCCTCAACTTCAACCTCCCTCCTCCTCAACCTCAACCCCCTCCTCCTCATTAACCCCCTCCTCACCCCCCCTCCTCACCCCCCTCAACCTCAACCCCCCTCCTCAACCTCAACCTCCCTCCTCCTCAACCTCAACCCCCCTCCTCAACCTCAACCTCCCTCCTCCTCATCAACCCCCCTCCTCCTCAACCTCAACCCCCCTCCTCAACCTCAACCTCCCTCCTCCTCATCAACCCCCTCCTCCTCAACCTCAACCCCCCTCCTTAACCTCAACCTCCCTCCTCCTCATCAACCCCCTCCTCCTCAACCTCAACCCCCCTCCTCAACCTCAACCTCCCTCCTCCTCATCAACCCCCTCCTCAACCCCCCATCCTCAACCCCCATTCCTCAACCCCACATCCTCATCCTCAACCCACCCATCCTCATCCCCCCTCCTCACCCCCCTCAACCTCAACCCCCCTCCTCAACCTCAACCTCCCTCCTCCTCATCAACCCCCTCCTCACCCCCCCTCAACCTCAACCCCCCTCCTCCTCATCAACCCCCTCCTCAACCCCCCATCCTCAACCCCCATCCTCAACCCCCCATCCTCATCCTCTACCCCCCCATCCTCATCCTCCTCCTCACCCCCCCTCAACCTCAACCCCCCTCCTCAACCTCAACCTCCCTCCTCCTCATCAACCCCCTCCTCAACCTCAACCCCCCTTCTCATATGCTAATGACGCGGCACGCATGTGACGTCACATCCGTGCCGGGGTCAAGACGGAGCAGAGGCCAGAGAAGAAGCAGGTAAGTGAGGGGGAGGTATTTAGAGGGGAGAAAGTGAGGAGGGGGTTGAGGAGGGGGTTGATGAGGAGGTTGATGAGGAGGAGGGGGGTTGATGATGAGGAGGGGGGAGGGATTACATTCCAGAAGAACATAATTGAATAAGACACCTATAAATAATAATAATAATAATAACATTAATAATAGCTGAAGCAGTTTGGTCACCTAGCAGGATCATGCACAGATAGGTAAGAGAATATTCAATATGGCAACCAAAGAGTAATGCTTTATACAAACAAAACTGAGTACAAATGTTGTATAGGTGTTGTATAGGTGGAACAATATGTCCCTTCAAGTGGTTTGGTAAATGAAACATTTCATGAACTTCAACGAGAACTAGTTAGCTTTTTCCCACATGAACCAGAAAATGAGCAAAGTGTATATTTATATCCAATGTGAATGGTTTGAAACTTTCATATTGATTTCCACCATCAGTACCTTAAAAGGACACACACAGCACACCATCAAACAAGGTGCAGAGGCAATTATGTTAGCGGGTAGGGGCCGGGTGTCTGATGAATGGATCCAGCTAATAATAATGATGGTCAAGACAGATCACAATATCCCAGGTAAATAAATACAGTAGAATCGCGGTTATCCGTCACCCAACTAACCGGGACTCTCCCCACTATCAGGCACCCAACTAACCGGGGCTTTCCCCACTATCAGTCACCCAACTAACCAGGACTCTCCCCAGTATCAGGCACCCAACTAACCGGGACTCTCCCCACTATCAGGCACCCAACTAACCGGGACTTTCCCCAATATCAGGCACCCAACTAACTGGGACTCTCCCCACTATCAGGCACCCAACTAACCGGGACTCTCCCCACTATCAGGCACCCAACTAACCGGGACTCTCCCCACTATCAGGCACCCAACTAACCGGGACTCTCCCCAATATCAGGCACCCAACTAACTGGGACTCTCCCCACTATCAGGCACCCAACTAACCGGGACTCTCCCCACTATCAGGCACCCAACTAACCGGGACTCCCCCCACTATCAGGCACCCAACTCACCGGGACTCTCCACACTATCAGGCACCCAACTAACCGGGACTATCCCCACTATCAGGCACCCAACTAACTGGGACTCTCCCCAATATCAGGCACTATTTGGTAGTTCAAGACTGCCAAAAAAAATACAAACTTTTTTTCTAATTGTTTTTTTTGGGCCTTCATGGCCCAGTTTAGGTGTTATTACCGTTTTAAAGACATTTTGAGTTTTTTTTTAAGGTCGTTTAGACTTTTAAGTTCAGGGACTCCCTATTAACAGACAACTACACGTATCCGGCAATATGGAGTCCCCGTGTATTACTGTATACATATTTAATTGTATTTAATCTGTTATTTGAATCTTAAAGCACCACTGAAAGCCATGACACACACCCTCATGATTTAGCTCTGAGAACTTGATGTAACAAACATAAAATGGATTCATGTACTTATAAACACACTCTTCAAAACTTAAGATTTTTTAAAATAAGGCTTTACACCCATGCTGGTAATATTGTTAGTTTGGTTCATACTTGACAAACAAGTGCCTTGTTTTCTTGAACTCAGTTATCCTTTAATGAGGACAATAATAATAATAACAATAAAGATGATGATCAAGAAAGATGAATAAATGTACATATTTAATTCTAATAATTTATTTTATCAAATGTGTTTCCCTTGCTCCGCTTTGAGCCTAAACATGTTGCAGTGGCAGTAATAATCCTTTATAAATTATTGGATAAATGAAAAAAAATTATAATAGTTTTAATAAGTATACTGACATCGCTTTCTAATAAGTGCAAAGAATTTAAGGATCTATGATTCTAT
The DNA here is from genome assembly GCA_027410445.1 of Discoglossus pictus. Lineage (NCBI taxonomy): Eukaryota > Metazoa > Chordata > Amphibia > Anura > Alytidae > Discoglossus > Discoglossus pictus. The sequence goes on along the minus strand of CM050175.1, from coordinate 3,341,048 downwards.
TTTTCTTTTTACACAAACTTATTTTTACTTGGAGTCAGATGCAGTAATTTATTATGAATAATGTAATTAATAAACATATTTTTTAAAATAATTTTCCTGTTTTTGGTATTCATTGATTTATTGTCATTTTATTGTTTTATTTTATTTATTGGTATTTTATGCAAAAAAGACAAATTTCGAAGTAACCATACTTGTATACAACTCTTATTTGTAAAGTGATGATTTTCATTATTCTGACACTAATGCAGCATCAATATACACATTATTATCAAACACAATCAATAATAATAATAATAATAATAATAATAATAATAATTCACCTAACAACACTATTCACCTCAAACATAAAAACACGCACATAATATTTCTAGCATGTATTATTTACAATTAAAGTATTGGCAATTATTCTTATTAATTATTAATTAATTTATGAGTTATTTTAATTAATTTTGTCATAAATTATTTTTCAATAATTATATATTCAGATTTTTTATTAAATTAGCAAAAAAATCTATAATTACAATAATTACAAAGAAATTAAACATTTTCCATTAATTGACCATGAATAGTTTTATTGTAAAGAACACATTTTATTAATCTCTTCAGTTGCTAACTACAATTCCGGAACCCGTTAACCAATTATGATTTTTTTCTAAAAGCAAAAAGGTTTATTTTTACCCTCAAATACTAATGCACAACACCCATTAGTAATTATCAAAATTGCATAGTTTAAATTAAATATTTTTTTGCTATGGTTTGTTCCTAATTGATATTACATTTCAAATAAATTATAATCTTTAAATTCTTATATTTGTTTTAAATGAGATAAAGAAAATGCGTAAAAGATAACATTTACTTCCCTACAATGTAGATTTTATGTGCAGTGCTTAAATAAAACACTCAGTGAAAATGTAATTATTAACAAAGATCCCTTCCAGTGTTTTGTTTGAGAGACATTAAATGAAGAAAATTTTAATTAATTAGTAGTACCTAGTCTAGGACTGTATTGATAGGCTTTTTTATGAAATTAAATATACAATATATTTTTTTTTAGCAGTCATGTAGATATTGATTAATAACTCAATAAAAAAAAGCATTACCAGATTTGGCCACTAGATGGTTATTGAGCAGGATGTCTTTCCCATGAAAGCTTTGACCCATACTTTTTATTATATATATATGTATGTATATTATGTATATGTATATTACATAATATATCTATATTATATTTCTATATAAATATTTTTTTATTTTATAGTGTGGGAGCCCTGGGGCATTTTTGGGGGGCACTGCAGCACTGGGGGCCCGGCAGTAGATCCACCGCCGCTGCCTGTCCGAATTGCACGACTCAGGGCCACAGTTTATTTGTCTCTATAAACTTTACTCCCCAAGATTTTTTGGGGCTCCTATGCCCATGTTTATAGGTATATGAGATTATTCATATTTGTAAATATAAGGTGCATTTTATAGGAGCCCGAGGAATGTGCAGTTTCCATTTAACTACCTGTCAAGCACTTCCAGAAACGCGCAATACTTTAATCAGGAAATGTTCCGGATATCGCGGTCGCTCTTTGTGAGCACATCAGTGATAAAACTACAGGCTTTAATAAATCAGCTTATTTGAATTCAGAAACAGATGAGACATCTGGAGTTAGATGCTGCTCATTTGTCCCAATTTGCAATGTACAGTCGATCACTAACATAGAAATAACATGGGTTCATGAATATTGTTGCAAATAGTTTAAATAATATTCTATAATTTATTTAGAAGTTATATTAAAGTACCCCAGGTGTTTGGGAAAATGAGCATATTAGGGAAGTGTGTAACAAAATAACAACATCAGCATCTATATAAGCAACGAGTATAAAATCAGATTCTGCTAGTGTATCAAAGCTGACATGACAGTAATGCGTCTTTTCAAGACATATGGAGGAGGGTGCGGAGCAGATTAATAAGGCTTGCAAGTTTAATTATCACCACCAACTTTTCTGACCAAAGGGCAACATCATGTCCATCTCCCTCCTCATTCTTACCTCTCTTGAATAGTTAAAAAGCACCCATGTCATAATAATGTAGTAGCATAGTAATTAAAGCTGTAAAACGACTTTTAGCCCATAAAGTTCAAGCTTTTTAGATCTTCACTAATACGGATGAGTTATTAGGGAAAATAATTATTTGACCCAAATACTGCAATTGGATTCCAAGAGCCAGAGAGGAGCCGGAGGGTAAGAAGCTGCGTCCCCCTTGGCTTCCCTCAGCCCCCTATGCTTCCTGTGGCTCCCACTCGCCTTCTGCAGCCCCCACATGCCTTCTGTGGCCCTACATGCCTCACTGCAGCCCTCACTTGGCCCCTGCGGCCCGACACGCTTCCCTGTACCCCACTCACCTCCCGGCAGCCCCCACTCAGCTGCTGAGGCCACACACGCCCTGTAGACCCTACTTAGCTCACTGTGAACCCCCTGAGATCCTCACTCGCCTCCTGCAGCCCTCACTCAGCCCCTGTGCCCCCTTTGCACCCACAGCCTCCTGTGGCCCCAGACACCTACCGCAGCCCCCACTCACATCCCTGCGGCCCCCTCTCGGCCCCTGAGGCCCCACACGCTTCTCTGCAGCCCTCACTTGCCTCCCTGCAGCACCCATATGGCCCCCACTTGGCCCACACAGCCCCCATTCACATCTCGCGGCCCCCATTCAGCCCCCTTTGCCCCCATGGCCCCCGGTGGCCCTGCGTGCCTCCTGAAGTCCCCTCTTGCTTCCTGTGGCCCCCACTCACCTCCCTGCAGACCCCAATCAACACCCTGTGGCCCCACAAGCCTCCTGTGGCCCCACAAGCCTCCTGCTGACCACTCGGCTCCCTGAGGCCCAACACGCCTCCTTGTTGCCCCACTTGCCTCCTCCAGCCCCACTCGCCTCCTGCAGCCACACTCGCCTTCGGCGCCCCCCCCCATTCGACCTCCCATGGCCCCAGTCGGCCCCCAATCGGCTGTTTGTGTCTGTAAGTGCCAATCTGCAGACTGTGTCGGTAAGTGTCAATCTGCAGCCTGTGTCTTTAAGCGCTAATGTGCAGCCTGAGCCTCTACGTGCCAATGTGCATCCTGTGCCTGTAAGTTCCAAACTGAATCCTGTGCCAGTAAAAGCTAATTTGCATCGTGAGCCTATGACTGTCAATTTGCATTCTGTGTCTGTCAGTGCCAATGTCCATCCTGTGTCTGTAAGTGCCAATGTGCATCCTGTGTCTGTAAGTGCCAATGTCCATCCTGTGTCTGTAAGTGCCAATGCCCATCCTGTGTCTGTAAGTGCCAATGTCCATCCTTTGTCTGTAAGTGCCAATGCCCATCCTGTGTCTGTAAGTGCCAATGTCCATCCTTTGTCTGTAAGTGCCAATGTGCATCCTGTTCCTGTAAGAGCCAACGTGCAGCCTGTGCTTAAAAGAACCAAAGTGCAGCCTGTGCCTCTAAGAACCAAAGTCTCCTCCTTCTCCTCCTCTACATCACCACCATCCCATTGGGCCCTCAAGTCTTCTCAGTACAGTCAAGGTGAAGTTAAATTGTTATCTGATAGAATTATTGATTTTTTCTTTATGTTTGTTTAGTTTTAAGGTTTGTGTCAAAAAACAAGATCATCAGTGCAAACTAAAATGGGAAATATCTGGGGACTGGAACGGATTAATTCAACCTGTTTGGGACTCATCCTGCCGTCTGGAATGGAGTAAGGGGAAGGAGATAAAGAAAGAGAGAGATAGAGAAAGAGAGAGGAAGACAGAGAGAGAGAGGAAAAGAGATAGATACAGCAAAAGAGAGAGACAGAGAGAGACAGGAAGAGGGAGAAAGAGAGAGAAGAAGAGGAGGGAGAGAGAGACAGAGAGGGGGAGAGAGAAGGGTAGAAAGAAGGGGGAGTGAAAGATAACATTTGTAATAATTCACGTGTATTTTTTGCACCCTATTTATATGTATATAGAACGATGGTTTGACTTGGGGAACCTTGAAAACATTTTGAAACATTAAGTGTGCCGTGAACCGAAAACGTTTGGGAACCACTGCTATGTACTATCACTTATTAACCCTTCTAATAGCTTCCACACTACAGGGGTGAAGTGTCACCAGTGTGAGGTGTTGGGGCGGCCTAACATGGAAGCCCTCAGACATATGCAGAGTCTACTACATATACGTACCCTAATAAGGCCTTTGTGCGTATGGCTTAGTGTATTTCATATTATATATTTAGTGTATTTCATATTATACAAATGTAACATTTTTCCTAAACTATAAATGTTCTGTGATAAAATCAAATGTAAGATAACTTTTTTCTGATTTCCTAGTTTCAGACTCATCACTGGTGTAAAGAGGCAGTCAGTGCAGGAGGGGGGGCACTAAGGGGTATCAGACCCATCACTGGTGTAAAGAAGCAGTCAGTGCGGGGGGCGGTGACACTAAGGGGTTTCAGAACCATTACCAGTGTAAAGAGGCCGTCAGTGTAGAGGGGGTCACTACGGGGTTTCAGACCCATCACTGGTTTAAAAAGGCAGTCAGAGCGGAGTGGGGAAGGTCATTACGAGTTTTTAGACCTATTACTGATGTAAAGAGGCAGTCAGTGCAGGGGGGGGGGGGTCACTAAGGGTTGTTTATACCCATTAATGATGTAAAGAGTCAGTCAGTGTGTGTGTGTGTGGGGGGGGGGGGGGGGTGCAGACTAAGGGGTTAAAGACCTATTAATGGTGTAAGGGGCAGTAAGTGTAAGGGAGACACTTAGAGTTTTCAGACCCATCACTGGTGTAAAGAGGCAGTCAGTGCAGAGGGGGTCATTAAGGGGTTTCAGATCCATCACTGGTGTAAAGAGGCAGTCAGAGCAGAGGGGGTAACTAAGGGTTTTTAGACCCATTACTGATGTAAAGAGGCAGTCAGTGTGTGTGCTAAAGACAAGGGGGTTAAAGACCTATTAACGGTGTAAAGAGGCAGTCAGTGTAGAGGGGGTCACTAATGGGTTTCAGACCCATCAATGGTTTAAAAAGGCAGTCAGAGCGAAGTGGGGAAGGTCATTACGAGTTTTTAGACCCACCACTGATGTAAGGAGGCAGTCAGTGCAGGGGGGGGGGGGGCACTAAGGGTTTTCAGACCTATTACTAATGTAAAGAGGCAGACAGTGCGGAGGGAGAGGGGGTCACTAAGGGGTTTTAGACCAATTACTGATGTAAAGAGGCAGTCGGCGCGGGGGGCGGGGGCACTAAGGGGTTTTAGACCTATTACCGGTGCAAAGAGGCAGACAGTGCAGAGGAGGTCACTAAGGGGTTATTATACCCATTACTGATGTAAAGAGTCAGTCAGTGTGTGTGTGGGGTGGCACTAAGGGGTTAAAGACCTATTAACGGTATAAATAGGGGAGGGGGTCACTAAGGGGTTTCAGGCCCATCACTTGTGTAAAGAGGCAGTCAGTTCCGGGGGGTGTCACTAAGGGGTTTCAGACCTATTACTGATGTAAAGAGGCTGTCAGTGCAGGGGTGGTCACTAAGGGGTTTCAGGCCCATCACTGGTGTAAGGAGGCAGTCAGTGCAGGGGGGAGTGCGGTCACTAAGGGTTTTTTAGACCCATTACTGATGTAAAGAGGCAGTCAGTGCAAGGGGGGGATGGGTCACTACGGGGTTTAAGGCCCATTACTGATGTAAAGAGGCAGTCAGTGCAAGGGGGGAGAGGGGTCACTAATGGGTTTAAGGCCCATCACTGGTGTAAAGAGGCAGTCAGTGCAGGGGGGGGGGGTCACTAAGGGGTTTCAGACATATCACTAATGTAAAGAGGCAGTAAGTTCAGGGGGGGGTCACTAAGGGGTTTCAGGCCCATCACTGGTGTAAGGAGGCAGTCAGTGCAGAGGGGGGGGGGGACACTAAGGGTTTTTTAGACCCATTACTGATGTAAAGAGGCAGTCAGTGCAAGGGGGGGATGGGTCACTACGGGGTTTAAGGCCCATTACTGGTGTAAAGAGGCAGTCAGTGCAGAGGGTGGGGGAGTCACTAAGGATTTCCAGACCTATCACTGGTGTAAAGAGGCAGTCAGTGCAGAGGGGGAACTAAGGGGTTTAAGGCCCATCACTGGTGTAAAGAAGCAGACAGTGCGGAGGGGGAGGGGGTCACTAAGGGGTTTAAGGCCCATCACTGGTGTAAAGAAGCAGACAGTGCGGAGGGGGAGGGGGTCACTAAGGGGTTTCAGACTTATTACTGATGTAAAGAGGCAGTCAGTGCAGGGGGGGTCAATAAGGGGTTTCAGACTTATTACTGTTGTCAAGAGGCAGTCAGTGCGGAGGTGGAGGATGTCAGGGGACACTAAGGGGTTTCAGGCCCATCACTGTTGTAAGGAGGAAGTCAGTGCAGGAGGGGTCACTAAGGGTTTTTTAGACACATTACTGATGTAAAGAGGCAGTCAGTGTGTGTTTGGTGGGGTGGGGTGGGGGTCACTAAGGCGTTTCAGGCCCATCACTGGTGTAAGGAGGCAGTCAGTGCAGGGGGGGGGGGGTCACTAAGGGGTTTCAGACCCATCACTGATGTAAAGAGGCAGTCAGTGCGGAGGGGGAATGGTCACTAAGGGGTTTCAGGCCCATCACTGATGTAAAGAGGCAGTCAGTGCAGGGGGGAGGGCAGTCACTAAGGGGTTTTTTAGACCCATTACTGATGTAAAGAGGCAGTCAGTGCGCAGGGAGAGGGGGTCACTAATGGTTTTTAGACACATTACTGATGTAAAGAGGCAGTCAGTGTAGGAGGCGGGGGCACTAAGGGGTTTCAGACCCATTACCGGTGTAAAGAGGCAGTCAGTGCAGAGGAGGTCACTAAGGGGTTTTTATACCCATTACTGATGTAAAGAGGCAGTCAGTGTGTGTGTGGGGTGGCACTAAGGGGTTAAAGACCTATTAACGGTATAAAGAGGCAGACAGCGCGAAGGGGGAGGGGCTCACTAAGGGGTTTCAGGCCCATCACTGGTGTAAGGAGGAAGTTAGTGCAGGTGGGGTCACTAAGGGGTTTCAGACCTATTACTGTTGTCAAGAGGCACTCAGTGCGGAGAAGGAGGGGGTTACTAAGGGTTTTTTAGACCCATTAAACATGTAAAGAGGCAGTCAGTGCAGGGGGGGGTCACTAAGGGGTCTCAGACCCATCACTGATGTAAAGAGGCAGTCAGTGCAGGGGGGGTCACTAAGGGGTTTCAGACCCATCATTGGTTTAAAAAGGGAGTCAGAACAGAGTGGGGGAAGGTCACTAAGAGTTTTTAGACCCATTACAGATGTAAAGAGGCAGTCAGTGCATAGGGGGGCACTAAGGGGTTTCAAACCCATTACCGGTGTAAAGAGGCAGTCAGTGCAGGGGGCTCACTTAGGAGTTTCAGACCCATCACTAGTGTAAAGAGGCAGTCAGTGCAGGGGGGGGGGTCACTAACGTTTTTTTAGACCCATTACTGATGTGAAGAGGCAGTCAGTGCAGGGGGTGGGTACTAAGGGGTTTCAGACCCATCACTGGTGTAACGAGGCTGTCAGTGCATGGGGGTCACTAAGGGTTTTTAGACCCATTACTGGTGTAAAGAGGGCGTCAGTGCAGGGGCGGGGGCACTAAGGGGTTTCAGACCCATTTCTAATGTAAAGAGGCAGTCAGTGCAGAGGGGGTCACTAAGGGGTTTCAGACCAATCACTGGTGTAAAGAGGCAGTCAGTGCGGAGGGGGAGGGGGTCACTAAGGGGTTTCAGGCCCATCACTGATGTAAGGAGGCAGTCAGTGCAGGGAGGAGGTGTTACTCAGGGTTTTTAGACCCATTACTGATGTAAAGAGGCAGTCAGTGCAGGGGGGTGGGTACTAAGGGGTTTCAGACCCATCACTGGTGTAAAGAGGCAGTCAGTGCAGGGGGGTCACTAAGGGGTTTCAGACCTATCACTGATATAAAAAGGCAGTGCATGCCAGGGGTGGGGGGTCACTAAGGGGTTTCAGACCCATCACTGGTGTAAAGAGGCAGTCAGTGCAGGGGGGGTCACTAAGGGGTATCAGACCCATCACTGGTGTAAAGAGGCAGTCAGTGCAGAGGGTGGGGGGGCACTAAAAGCATGCTGAGGCCCAGACAGGCCAGTGTAGTCTCAGGCAGGGATGTGTTAGGCCGCTGTGTCAGGCGGTCAGGTATTAGCTGAGAAAAAATAACGCTTGAAGAATCTATCCCATTAGAAATAACAGGTGTTACCCTGTTCGGGGCGTGCCCCCCGTCAGCCAATTAGATCTATGTTTCTCTCTGTTATTTTCAATGACATTTTAACAGGTTTTTCTTAATATTTATTTTCATGCAAAAATAACTTTTGTAATGTTTAAAACCCGCACCTTTAAGATACACAGAGTACAAAAAAGTCTTAAAACAGTAAACAAAAACAATCTTAAGTATGTCATCAAACACGGTCACTGTCCACAACGGATGTCCTCTTCCTTCCTGCACAGACGGAGAGTCTCCAGATACCCCCAAGACTCTGGAATTCCCCAGGACTTTCTTAAGTGTGAAGCTAATGGTTATAGTTTGTGTTGTGGGTAAATATATTTCTGTTTTTATCCTCGTTAGTCTGTGGGGCCCCTGAATCTGGGGTGACCTTGCTGTCTATCAGGGAAAGCAGAGGGGGATCCACTATCTGCTAGAAGGCAGTCTCTGCGGCGCTTGTCTGACTGTTCTGATTAAACAATGGCGCGGCGCTGTCAGTGGTCGCCCCCTGAGGTGATTAGCGCACCATCTAGTCTGTGTGTGCTTAAATATGGTTATCTGTGCTCTCTTGATGTGCGTTCTCTGTGTTCTCCGGATTTGTTTTGGAGAAAGACCAAATATGAGCTTTCATTTAACCCTTTCGTTTTGGGGCTGTAAAGATGCAAATCCCAATAAAGTGTCATGGTAATAAAACCTTTGAATATTGTAATTAAATATATATTATATGTTTACTGTTATATCCATGTTTGGCTCAGTGGCCTTTTCCCTCCTTTCTCTCAATCACTGACTGTTTGTTCATGTTCCTTGAAGTGTCCTTATCCTAAAGTAAACAAGTTTTCTACTAAAAACTTATTTTTTAATATAAAATGTGATCTTTTTTTTAATACAATTTCTTTCCCATGGGAATAAACATTTATAACGCATAAAATATGTTCTTCCAGATGCACGACATATAATTTTGGGCTGCAGTGCCACTTTGAGTTTGCCGTTGTAGACTTGTATATAAGCTGAGTGTAAAGCCGGAGTCCTTCATTCACCTGTTGTGTTATATGCATTTAAATCTATTGATATTAGGTTATTGTTATTTTTTTATCCCTTATTTATAAGTACGGAGGCAGTCACATAAGGTGGAACCATATACCCTGGTACAGATAGAGCAGGAAAGCTAGCAATCTAAGTGGGTGTAGAAGTAGTTAGAAATTACCTGACTAAGGCCTGTCCAGGTGATGGACCTCATGAACAGGTTACATCTCAATGGAGACTTTATGTACTGGACATTTTAGGGAGTATGGTTGTAGGCTTGTCTGAATGGATGCAGTTTTAAAGCATTTGACATTATAAAGAGTGTCAGATAGTCCGACAGACCATGAGGGAGCAGTACTTGGGGGATAGAAGCACCCGAGTATTTGATGATCAAATGAGAGATGTAGGATGATACATTCAGGTGAGTATTTAGCGATCCGATGTTACATAGTTACATAGTAATTAAGGTTAAAAAAAGACTTTCAGTCCATCAAGTTCAACCTTTTAAGATCTCCTCTGATCTGCAATATGCGGATTAACTATGAATTAATTTGTTGTTAATTAATTATTAATCAATTATTTAATTATTTTTTTATTTTATTTTTATATATTAATTAATCCAGAGGAAGGTAAACAGAAAAAAAAACAAAGGGAGACTTAGCCAATTATCTCAAAGGAAAAAAAAAAAAATCCTTCCTGACCCCAGATACTGGCGATTGGATTTCTCCCTGGATCAATACTGCCTCTCTAACTATCCATGATAACCCTGAATTCCCTTTTTAATTAGAAAAAAATCCAGTCCCCTTTTAAAGCTATCTATCGAACCCACTGTCACCACCTCCTTTGGTAGATAATTCCACAGATTAACTGTGAAGAACCCATTTCTTTCTTTAAGGTGGAATCTTTTTACTTCTAACCTCAAGGGATGTCCTCTTGTCAGTTGGAAACCTCTTGGTACAAAAAGCTCCCGTGACAAATCTTTATACTGACCCTGGATATATTTATATAAGGTAATCATATCTCCTCGTAGACACCTTTTTTTCTAGAGAAAATACGTTTAGTTTGGTTAGTCTTTCTTCATAACTTAGCCCCTCCATTCCCCTTATTAGTTTTGTTGCCCTTCTCTGTACTTTTTCCAGCTCTAAAATGTCCTTTTTATGAAGTGGTGCCCAAACCTGTCCTCCATATTCCAAATGAGGGCGTACTAGAGATTTGTATAGTGGCAGAATTATATTTGCTTCCCTTGCTTCTATACCCTTCTTAATACATGCTAATATTTTATTTACCTTTGCAGATGTGAAATACAGAATGATGCCATTTGGGAATGAGATGAGACATGTAGGATGGTGCAAGTAAGGAAGTACTTGGAGATCAGATATCATATGTAGGATGATGGAGTTTGAGGAGTATTTGGAGATCAGATATCATATGTAGGATGATGGAGTTCGAGGAGTATTTGGAGATCAGATATCATATGTAGGATGATGGAGTTCGAGGAGAATTTGGAGATCAGATATCATATGTAGGATGATGGAGTTCGAGGAGTATTTGGAGATCAGATATGACATGTAGAATGGAGCCTTTTAGAAGTAAGGAAGTATTTGGAGATCAAACATGATCAGATGGTGGAGTTTGGGGAGCATATGAAGAACAGCTTAGAGATGTAGGGGACCATTTCAACATCAAACATGGGATATAGGAGAGTTCAGTTAGGGAATATTTGGAAATCAGATGTGTTATATGGGATGGTGCTGTTAGGGAGTGTTCAAAAATTGTATATCAGATGAAGGATTTTGTAGTTAGGGTAACATTTGGAGATCAAGCGTGAATTGTAGGGGGTACATTTGGGAGAGTTTTGGAAATGCCATGATAGATGTAAGTGGAGATGACATGATAGATGTAAGTGGAGATGCCATGATAGATGTAAGTGGGGATGCCATGATAGAAGTAAGTGGAGATGCCATGATAGAAGTAAGTGGAGATGCCATGATAGATGGAAGTGGGGATGCCATGATAGATGTAAGTAGAGATGCCATGATAGATGTAAGTGGAGATGCCATGATAGATGTAAGTGGAGATGACATGATAGATGTAAGTGGAGATGACATGATAGATGTAAGTGGAGATGACATGATAGATGTAAGTGGAGATGACATGATAGATGTAAGTGGGGATGACATGATAGATGTAAGTGAAGATGCCATGATAGATGTAAGTGGGGATGACATGTTAGATGTAAGTGGAGATGACATGATAGATGTAAGTGGAGATGACATGATAGATGTAAGTGGAGATGACATGATAGATGTAAGTGGGGATGCCATGATAGATGTAAGTGGGGATGCCATGATAGATGTAAGTGAAGATGCCATGATAGATGTAAGTGGGGATGACATGTTAGATGTAAGTGGAGATGACATGATAGATGTAAGTGGAGATGACATGATAGATGTAAGTGGAGATGACATGATAGATGTAAGTGGAGATGACATGATAGATGTAAGTGAAGATGCCATAATAGATGTAAGTGGGGATGACATGATAGATGTAAGTGGAGATGACATGATAGATGTAAGTGGAGATGACATGATAGATGTAAGTGGAGATGCCATGATAGATGTAAGTGGGGATGACATGATAGATGTAAGTGGGGATGACATGTTAGATGTAAGTAGAGATGACATGATAGATGTAAGTGGGGATGACATGATAGATGTAAGTGGGGATGACATGTTAGATGTAAGTGGAGATGACATGATAGATGTAAGTGGAGATGACATGATAGATGTAAGTGTAGATGCCATGATAGAAGTAAGTGGAGATGCCATGATAGAAGTAAGTGGAGATGCCATGATAGATGGAAGTGGGGATGCCATGATAGATGTAAGTAGAGATGCCATGATAGATGTAAGTGGAGATGCCATGATAGATGTAAGTGGAGATGTCATGATAGATGTAAGTGGAGATGACATGATAGATGTAAGTGGAGATGACATGATAGATGTAAGTGGAGATGACATGATAGATGTAAGTGGGGATGACATGATAGATGTAAGTGAAGATGCCATGATAGATGTAAGTGGGGATGACATGTTAGATGTAAGTGGAGATGACATGATAGATGTAAGTGGAGATGACATGATAGATGTAAGTGGAGATGACATGATAGATGTAAGTGGGGATGCCATGATAGATGTAAGTGGGGGATGCCATGATAGATGTAAGTGAAGATGCCATGATAGATGTAAGTGGGGATGACATGTTAGATGTAAGTGGAGATGACATGATAGATGTAAGTGGAGATGACATGATAGATGTAAGTGGAGATGACATGATAGATGTAAGTGGAGATGACATGATAGATGTAAGTGAAGATGCCATGATAGATGTAAGTGGGGATGACATGTTAGATGTAAGTGGAGATGACATGATAGATGTAAGTGGAGATGACATGATAGATGTAAGTGGAGATGACACGATAGATGCAAGTGAAGATGACATGATAGATGTAAGTGGGGATGCCATGATAGCTGTAAGTGGAGATAACATGATAGATGTAAGTGGAGATGACACGATAGATGTAAGTGAAGATGACATGATAGATGTAAGTGGGGATGCCATGATAGATGTAAGTGGAGATAACATGATAGATGTAAGTGGAGATGACATGATAGATGTAAGTAGGGATGTCATGATAGATGTAAGTAGGGATGTCATGATAGATGTAAGTGGAGATGACAAGATAGATGTAAGTGGAGATGACATGATAGATGTAAGTGAAGATGCCATGATAGATGTAAGTGGGGATGACATGTTAGATGTAAGTGGAGATGACATGATAGATGTAAGTGGAGATGACATGATAGATGTAAGTGGGGATGACATGATAGATGTAAGTGGGGATGCCATGATAGATGTAAGTGGAGATGACATGATAGATGTAAGTGGAGATGACATGATAGATGTAAGTGGAGATGACATGATAGATGTAAGTGGAGATGACATGATAGATGTAAGTGGGGATGCCATGATAGATGTAAGTGGGGATGCCATGATAGATGTAAGTGGAGATGACATGATAGATGTAAGTGGAGATGCAATGATAGATGTAAGTGGAGATGACATGATAGATGTAAGTGGAGATGACATGATAGATGTAAGTGGAGATGACATGATAGATATAAGTGGGGATGACATGATAGATGTAAGTGGAGATGCAATGATAGATGTAAGTGGAGATGACATGATAGATGTAAGTGGAGATGACATGATAGATGTAAGTGGAGATGACACGATAGATGTAAGTGAAGATGACATGATAGATGTAAGTGGGGATGCCATGATAGATGTAAGTGGAGATAACATGATAGATGTAAGTGGAGATGACACGATAGATGTAAGTGAAGATGACATGATAGATGTAAGTGGGGATGCCATGATAGATGTAAGTGGAGATAACATGATAGATGTAAGTGGAGATGACATGATAGATGTAAGTAGGGATGTCATGATAGATGTAAGTAGGGATGCCATGATAGATGTAAGTGTAGATGCCATGATAGATGTAAGTGAAGATGACATGATAGATGTAAGTGGGGATGACATGATAGATGTAAGTAGAGATGCCATGATAGATGTAAGTGTAGATGCCATGATAGATGTAAGTGGAGATGACATGATAGATGTAAGTGGAGATGCAATGATAGATGTAAGTGGAGATGACAAGATAGATGTAAGTGGAGATGACATGATAGATGTAAGTGGAGATGACATGATAGATGTAAGTGGGGATGCCATGATAGATGTAAGTGGAGATGACATGATAGATGTAAGTGGGGATGACACGATAGATGTAAGTGGGGATGCCATGATAGATGTAAGTGGGGATGACATGATAGATGTAAGTGGGGATGCCATGATAGATGTAAGTGGGGATGACACAATAGATGTAAGTGGAGATGACACGGTAGATGTAAGTGGGGATGCCATGATAGATGTAAGTGGGGATGACATGATAGATGTAAGTGGAGATGACATGATAGATGTAAGTGGAGATGACATGATAGATGTAAGTGGAGATGACATGATAGATGTAAGTGGGGTTGACACGATAGATGTTAGTGGAGATGCCATGATAGATGTAAGTGGAGATGACATGATAGATGTAAGTGGATATGACATGATAGATGTAAGTGGGGATGCCATGGTAGATGTAAGTGGAGATGACATAATAGAAGCAAGTGGAGATGACATGATAGATGTAAGTGGAGATGACATGATAGATGTAAGTGGAGATGACATGATAGATGTAAGTGGGGATGCCATGATAGATGTAAGTGGGGATGACATGATAGATGTAAGTGGAGATGACATGATAGATGTAAGTGGAGATGACATGATAGATGTAAGTGGGGATGCCATGATATATGTAAGTGGAGATGACATGATAGATGTAAGTGGAGATGACATGATAGATGTAAGTGGAGATGACATGATAGATGTAAGTGGGGATGACATGATAGATGTAAGTGGGGATGACATGATAGATGTAAGTGGAGATGACATGATAGATGTAAGTGGGGATGACATGATAGATGTAAGTGGAGATGATAGATGTAAGTGGAGATGACATGATAGATGTAAGTGGGGAAGCCATGATAGATGTAAGTCGGGATGAAATGATAGATGTAAGTGGAGATGCCATGATTGATGTAAGTGGAGATGCCATGATAGATGTAAGTGGGTGCCATTAGGAGGTATATCATTTATAAACATCACATGTGAGATCTCGAAGAGGGCAGTTTGAGCAGTACTTGGAGATCAGAAGATAGTTGTCAAATGGAGCAGTAATCCTGAGGGCTTTATACGTGAACGTCATGATTTTGAAAATAATTTGTGGAGAATACTGGAAGCCAATGGAGGGTCAGTTGACCACTGTTTTTCACCACCATTTTTTAGGGATCTGTTTTCTTTACTTGCTCCCAGAATTGCCCCTGAATATAGTCCATGCAGATCCTCAACTAGATCTGTAACGGACAACAAGAGGTGCAACTTGTGCATCTGTATATTTTCTGTGCCCGTCTCCCCCTCCTCTCCTTCCCTTGTTTTCTCCCCTCGTTCTAATGAAACATTATTTCAGCTTGTGCTAGTTTACCTAATTAAAACACCATTTTAACACAACTGCAAATTACATGAATAATCAAAATATTTATTCGCTGCTAAATTGGGAAGACACTAAAACTGAGAATCCATGGAAGCGGCTGAATATCCTCTTCACTGTGTCGGGCTCTTTTTTTCAGTGTGGTATTTTGGTTGAAAACATTTTGAAATCCATTTTTCCAGTGAACAAAAAGAGACTCTGCTGTAGTTTATAGGGGCAGCTGACCCCATTAAGGTACAACAAAAAGGTTAAAAACTATTCATGGGAAATATCACAGCTCTGTATACAGCTGTACCTACGGCATATTGAGTAGTAATCTGTTATCAGACTCACGGATCAGCTTCTTATGGTGTCACAAACTAATAAGAGGCTGACTGAGGAGGTGGGATCCATGAGTCTGATTGTACCTAATATAACACAATATAAAAAGTACAATTTCTGTTGACTGTCGGCTTGGGGCCTGCCAATCGCCACTAAAAAAACTCACACTGAAAGAGCAATGGATCCCCACTGACATTACATTGAGCAATTGGCTTCTCTGAGACTGGCCTTGTGATAGCCCATCTGGAGGCCATAACTTCCCCCACTTACATCTTCCTAAATATGGTTGTAGCTCATTCAATCACCAGAGACAGGAATTTAAACAATATATTATACATCCTGCCTGATAGGATTATCTAGCTGTGGACAGGAAATTCAAATAGTATAAGTGAGTTAATGAGTTTAGAAGGGAACTTTGAATGAGATTAATTGTGGGATGGAATTACCAGCTCATCCTTTGATGGGATTAACTCCCACACCCCCAGATTGGCTAGTGAGGTATTACAGGGGGCTGATTGAGATAACTGGTTAAGATCAGGTAATTTAATCATGTTCGTGGGTTGAACCAAAGTTGTATTCTTTTTGCCTATAGATGTTCCAGTATTTCCTAATAAAGACTCTTCTAGGGAATAAAACTAGGTGTTCTCTCTTCTTTATTTAGAAGTTATAACCTCTTTTTGTTATTTTTAACCTCTTGATTCTGCAACCGGATGGTCCCAAAATAGAAGATGGTCACCAAGAAGCCCATCCAAAGGATTCCTGTAGTCGAGGTAGGAGGATTCTGGTGCTGAATCAGACCCCCTCCCCTGGGTCGTGCCATTCTGACAATAGATTTATTTTTTGCCAATAATAATATATTGCAAAATGTATTATTTAAACACTGTAATTTAGGGTGGAACCACTGGGGCCTTTTCTGTTTCTCTTTAAGAGGTTAATTTTATCATTAAATTTATAGGGCGCAACAGATGTGTAACAAGGTGATCCTATTAAGACATTTCTAGGAACATCTGTGGGTACAGCATGATCAGCTAATCTGATTATACTCACTTTATTTCTCTGTGTGTGAACACAACATGTTTCCCTGACCCAGAATAGCAGTAAAAACATCCCAAAGCCCTGCATTTTTCTCTGAGTTAAGCAGAAATGGCAGTGAAATATTAGGGTCAATAAAGGGGTATTTTATATTAATCAGGAGGGTGTAGGAAAGGCCGTTCCCAAATCAGTAATATCCCCAACAAGCTGTTTGTGTTGAGTCATTAGTTGGTATAAATCCTGGCTTTTCATTTCCTTCTTGACACTTATTCCCCATAAATTAATCCCTTTAATGCCCTTGTTTGTTCTACCCTCTGCTAATGAGACTCGTTAATTATCCGGGATGAGGATTAGCAGCCATGAAAGATGAAGGGACAGTCAGACCAGCTTGTCCCATGACAAGGAAGAATGTTTGTTTGTTTGTTTGTTTGTTTAGCTTTTCTCAATTTTGGGAAAGCACACTATTTATAGTTTATTGACTAATCTGTATTTCTGATATTCAGTTGTGCTCATAAAACTCCTGGTTATAGACTAGATTTTCTGCTGAAGGAAAGTTCACTGTAAAAATGTTTGTTTTCTTTCTGCCAGTATAATTTTTAGTTTAAAAGATTAGTTTGTATAATGCAAGTTTCCATCTTGAGTGACTTGAGCACTTCATGTTAGCTTGAAGTCTGAGAGCATTTACTAGTTTACTGAACAGTAGAGGAAGAGGTGTGGGGAGTAGGGAGAGGGGTGGGGAGTAGGGAGAGGGTGGGGAGTTGGCAGAGGTGTGGGGAGTAGGGAGAGGGGTGGGGAGTAGGGAGAGGGGTGGGGAGTAGGGAGAGGGGTGGGGAGTAGGGAGAGGGGTGGGGAGTAGGGAGAGGGGTAGGGAGTAGGGAGAGGGGTGGGGAGTAGGGAGAGGGGGGGGGAGTAGGGAGAGGGGTGGGGAGTAGGGAGAGGGGTAGGGAGTAGGGAGAGGGGTGGGGAGTAGGGAGAGGGGTAGGGAGTAGGGAGAGGGGTGGGGAGTAGGGAGAGGGGTGGGGAGTAGGGAGAGGGGTAGGGAGTAGGGAGAGGGGTGGGGAGTAGGGAGAGGGGTGGGGAGTAGGGAGAGGGGTGGGGAGTAGGGAGAGGGGTAGGGAGTAGGGAGAGGGGTGGGGAGTAGGGAGAGGGGTAGGGAGTAGGGAGAGGGGTGGGGAGTAGGGAGAGGGGTGGGGAGTAGGGAGAGGGGGTGGGGAGTAGGGAGAGGGGTAGGGAGTAGGGAGAGGGGTGGGGAGTAGGGAGAGGGGTGGGGAGTAGGGAGAGGGGTGGGGAGTAGGGAGAGGGGTAGGGAGTAGGGAGAGGGGTGGGGAGTAGGGAGAGGGGTGGGGAGTAGGGAGAGGGGTGGGGAGTAGGGAGAGGGGTAGGGAGTAGGGAGAGAAGTGGGGAGTAGGGAGAGGGGTAGGGAGTAGGGAGAGGGGTGGGGAGTAGGGAGAGGGGTAGGGAGTAGGGAGAGGGGTTGGGAGTAGGGAGAGGGGTAGGGATTAGGGAGAGGGGTGGGGAGTATGGAGAGGGGTGGGGAGTAGGGAGAGGGGTAGGGAGTAGGGAGAGAGGTGGGAAATAGGGAGAGGGGTGGGGAGTAGGGAGAGGGGTGGGGAGTAGGGAGAGGGGTAGGGAGTAGGGAGAGGGGTGGGGAGTAGGGAGAGGGGTAGGGAGAGGTGTGGGGAGTAGTGAGAGGTGTGGGGAGTAGTGAGAGGTGTGAGGAGTAGGGAGAGGGGTAGGGAGTAGGGAGAGGTGTGGGGAGTAGGGAGAGAGGTAGGGAGTAGGGAGAGGTGTGGGGAGTAGGGAGAGGTGTAGGGAGTAGGGAGAGGGGAGTAGGGAGAGGGGTGGGGAGTAGGGAGAGGGCCGTAGGGAGTAGGGAGAGGGGTAGGGAGTAGGAAAAGGGGTAGGGAGTAGGGTGCGGAGAAGGGAGAAGAGTAGGGAGTAGGGAGAGGTGTGGGGAGTAGGGAGAGGGGTAGGGAGTAGGGAGAGGTGTGGGGAGTAGGGAGAGGGGTGGGGAGTAGAGATAGGGGTGGGGAGTAGGGAGAGGGGTGGGGAGTAGGGAGAGGTGTGGGGAGTAGGGAGAGGGGTGGGGAGTAGAGATAGGGGTGGGGAGTAGGGAGAGGGGTGGGGAGTAGGGAGAGGGGTAGGGAGTAGGGAGAGGGGTGGGGAGTAGGGAGAGGGGTAGGGAGTGGGGAGAAGGGTGGGGAGTAGGGAGAGGTGTAGGGAGTAGAGAGAGGGGTGGGGAGTAGGGAGAGGGGTGGGGAGTAGGGAGAGGGGTGGGAAATAGGGAGAGATGTGGGGAGAAGGGAGAGGGGTGGGGAGTAGGGAGAGGGGTGGGGAGTAGGGAGAGGGGTGGGGAGTAGGGAGAGGGGTAGGGAGTAGGGAGAGGGGTTGGGAGCAGGGAGAGGGGTGGGGAGTAGGGAGAGAGGTAGGGGGTTTGTGAAATGGTTGCAGTTTTTGGAATTATGACAGCTAATATCTCAGGAAATGAACCAAACAGTTCACTAGAAGGTTTAATCATTAGGCAGAAGCTCAGATATTTTGGCCATACCATGAGAAGACAGGATTCTCTAGAGAAGACTCTGATCCTGGGAAAGATTGAAGGTGCATGAAGAAGAGGATGGCAGAGATGGTTTCATGAGTTAATTGAAGCAGTGAACTATGTGCTTGATGGCGCACAGAGGGGCAGTGGCAGACAATTTTGCCCGGGGTGCTATGGCCTATAGAGTTATGGAGAGTCAGACACGACTGAATGACTGAACAACAACAACACCTTCTCAAACACATGCTCTGAAGCAGTCAACCTGCATGAATAGATGCAAGCCGTGTCCTCCAGTAATATAAGTCTCCCTCATGAAGTAAAAAGGATGTCTCCAGAGGCAAACCGAGGCAACAAAAATATATATTTTTTCTAAATAAAAGCTAGCTAAATTACATTTTTCCTGATGAATTCCACTCTTACGCTCATATCCAAGACTCTTGGCTTCTTAGACATCTACATGGGCAGTTTTCCCCACTTCAGCAGGGTCCATATTTTCCCAAGCAAAATATAACAGCTCTAGTTTTCATACTATGACCATGATCCATGGGGTTGAGGTAAGGATTGACAGTCCTGGGTCTGGACTCTTGATAGATTCTCTTAAACTTAAAACAAGGAGCCAGATTCAATTGAGCAATCGTAAGTTAGCAATCGTAAGCCCGTATGTGAGGCTGTAAGTTAATTTGCTATTCAATTGGTGTCTTTTTGGGGGCTCCAAACCTTGAAAACCTTTTGGTTGTTAAACCCGTAACTTAAAGCCTCCTGATTCTTTTGATCTTTTATTTCCGCAAGAGTTACGATCGCTAAAATCACCATTCAATTGCTACAATTCCCCAAGCCCGCAATTTTTTTCACTCCTGTAAACAGCAAATATAGAATAAAATCATACGGGTACCAGATAGGACTCACAAAGGGGGTTTAACCCCTGTCCACAGCACTGTAGATGCAAAAAAAATAATACATTTCCCAACAGTCTCAAGTTTGCAAATCGGCAACTAAAAATTATTTTTTTATGTGTCTTTTCGGGTTTATATCGATCTCGGGAATCAAGAGGTAATACATATCAGGCCACCCACATGGACTAGAACAGTATTAATTTTTGTTATTTTGTATTTTGAGGGTCTGCGAGTCCCATCGCATATCAGATCTCCAAACCTAATTGATTGACATGTATCCTCCATGTTTTACTGCCGTAATGATGGTGGTCTAATTTTGTATTGGCTGTTTCTAAATGGGTAGTTACGGCCTTGCTTAATTGATCAGGATTCCGCCCTGAACTGCTACGTACGAGTGCATGGTTTACGGCTTAGGCGTTCGGGCCCGTAACTTGCGGGCTTGTTCATTTGAGTTCAAGCCTGCAGCACACCCACAGACATACGGCGTGTATACCACGAGATGAGGACTTCTAATTGAATCGGGCTCAAGGTTTTCAGTCAAACAGACATGGGACAACTAAGGGTTAGGCGTGGCTAATGGCTGAGATAGGCCAAGTTAAGGTTAGTAAAGTAAGCTGACACAAGGCATGTCAGTACAGATGAAGAATCAAAGTCCAGGGAGCAGCAAAAGTTGGAAATGGGAACTCTGACACAGAGCAGTTTAGTTTACTTCCTACAGTATCATTTTTGAGTACCAAATTGGGGTTAAATAGTAGCAGGCTACAGAATCATAGTGATAAGGACACATACTTGTTCAGGCCAAAAGTGTAACCAACTCTGTTTGAAAGGGTCACTGAAGTCAACCATCCAGACTGTTCATCAAATACAGAGCAGTGTAAATTAATTAAAAAATTTATTTATTTTTCTAAATGATGTCCTTTTCACCAATATATACAGTTTACTTGTGTTTATATGGGTTTCAGATGCTCTTTATAGCTATCCTACAGTGTCCTACGTTAGTAATAACTAGGGGTGTGTAGCAACTGTAGCCAGTAATCTGATAGTATGAAGCTGGCTGTGACTAACAGTTCTGTCAGTTAGAACCACAGAGTATTTTCAAAACAGTGGTGATGTCCCTACTGGAGGTTGTAATAGACTTTCATTCCCTAGAGACTGATTGGAGGAGGCAAATGATTTAACTGCTGTATGTTACAGGATGCTGTGTCCTTTTTATAGACCCACAGATTCACCTTGCTATATACATTTTTGCCTCTGTCCTACATAGCAAATTTTGCGGCAGGTAATAAGGAGAAAGCAAATGAAATGTTTGTATGTGCATTTACACAACACTATATATTTAGAGGTAAAGGGTTGTGAGACTGTTCTCAGAGATTCAGATAGATTGTATAGGACACAGGCAGATCTAGAAAATAAAGAACAAGATGGTACAGTCTTACCTATGCCAGAAAGCCCAGTGTGGATGTATCTATTATCTATCTATCTATCTATCTATCTATCTATCTATCTATCTATCTATCTGTAATATAATAGTCTCCTGTAGTTTAGGAGCAACTGTGTTAACCCGGAACACACATTCTTATTGGCTAAGGATTCGTGCCCCCATAACATAGCAGTGGGGAAGAAAGAGGGAGCATGGAAGCAATGTAAACATTAAATATTCAAACTAAAGGAATTCGGCTAAAAAAAAAAAAGCTTCCACATATTTTAATGAGATTGAAATGATGCTCAAAGCCAGTTAGAGTTATGTAGTTGTAGAACCAAATTTCCTGAATGTATGGTGCATTTGGTCAAATTGTCAGTACAGCTTGACAACTCTTTACCCCCATAGTCTTGCCTCTTCATTTATTATAGCCACCTTCAAACGCAGCTTTAAAGGACTACCCCACTGTAGTGCATTTACAAGTTTGCTGGACTATCAAAAACTGTATGAAGTTTAAAATAGATAAACAATAAAAACATTTCTTATTTCTTAAGTTGTCCGTTTTCTCCTCAAGCAGAGCTGCCTTTCTCATCCTACCTGTGTCTATCAGGGGTATGGCCAGTTCTGCCTGTGTGCTGGACTATCATGGAGTTTGGAAGCAAATTGGGCTTATGTCACTGGCCCTGCTCCTTAACATCTTTAGCTCTACCACCACTGCCTGCACAGAAGTAACAGCTCTATTGTAACATGCCCAGTGACAGTGCATGAGCCATTGTAGCCCCACCATCTTTACTGACCATAACCTAAACTGATCAGCACACAAGCAGAGCTGACCACACCCCTGCTAGACACAGGTAGGAGGAGATGAGCAGCTCTGCTTAAGAGGAAAACTGAAAGTTTAAAATCTAAAGAAAAAAGTTTACTTTTATTTGTATTAAACTGTACCCTGTATTTAATAGGCACAGCAAACAAACATATGAGCTTTACTTGTTCTTAGATCCAGTCTGGTCTCTCTGTGACTGTGATACTATTAAGAAAACATTTAATAGGAGGATAGAGTTAAGGGAACAAAGACAAATATACGAATAGATTTGGGGAGATATAAAATGTGCTTGTGGTCATGTAATTATATATGTGGGGTGTCATGTCTGGGAAGTGATTTAGGATGTCTCTCTAGAGGGTGTTAGAAGGCGATTGAGGTCATGGATGGTGGGAGTAGTGTAGATTAGGGAGTGCAAGGTTATACTGTATTAATCTCATTGCTGTCCAAGTGTCACTTACGTGGAGTCTTTAAGATTATAAGAAGAGCCCAGAGGAATATTTTCCTACTTTATCTTCATATGCAGCTCTTGGAAAAGCAGTCACAGAGTGAGCCAGGTAATGAGCAGTGATAAGAGAGCCAGCCTCGTATGAAATAAGAGGGACAGAGCTATCAGACTGTATCTTCAGGTTGGAAGAGATAAGAGGGGAGCTAAGGACAGAAAACATCTGAAAATGTAGAGCGGAAAAAGAGTGACAGAGTACAAATGGAGAAAGAAAAGCAAAACAGGAAAGTAAGAAAGGGAAAGATTAGAGAAACAGAAAACAATAAGCAGAGATAAAGAGAAAAATGGGGAAAGAATGAGAGAGGTAAAGGGAGAAAAGAAAGAGTCAGAATAATAGAAAGGGATGGAAAGAAAGATAGATAGATAAATAGATAGATAGATAGATAGATAGATAGATAGATAGATAGATAGAGATAGATAGAGATAGATAGATAGATAGATAGATAGATAGATAGATAGATAGATAGAGGGATAGATAGATAGATAGATAGATAGATAGATAGATAGATAGATAGATAGATAGATAGATAGATAGAGGGATTGATAGATAGATAGAGGGATAGATAGATAGATAGATAGATAGATAGATAGATAGATAGATAGATAGACAGACAGACAGATAGATGATAGATAGATAGATAGATAGATAGATAGATAGATAGAAAGATCGATAGATCGATAGATAGATAGATAGATAGATAGATAGATAGAAAGATCGATAGATCGATAGATAGATAGATAGATAGATAGATAGAGATAGATAGATAGATAGAGATAGAGATAGAGATAGATAGATAGATAGATAGAGATAGATAGGGAGATAGAGATAGAGAGAGATGGATAGATAGATAGAGATAAATTGAGACAGACAGATAGATAGATAGATAGATAGATAGATAGATAGATAGATAGATAGATAGATAGATAGATAGATAGATAGGGATATAGATAAATAGATAGATAGATAGATAGTGGAAATATATTACACAAGCTAATTTATGGTCAGTAAATGTTTAATAGGTTATCTCTCTCATCATCCTTTCTCTCTTGTTTGCTCACTCTCTCCTTTGCTCTCTCTCTTTTACTTGCTTTCTCTATCCCTCTTCCCCTCTCTCTCTCTCAGCTATATTTTTCTTTCTTTCACTCTCTTTCTCCGTCCCTTGTCCTGCTCTTCCTCTTGATATTTATATCTCTCATTCACTCCCTCTCTCCACGCTGTATATCTCCATCTGTATATCTTTCTCTCGATGCTCTCTCCTCTCCTCTGTGTTTCTCTCTCTCTCTTTCTCTCTCTCTTCTCTCTTTATCTTTTAGACTCCCTGTGTATTTCACCTCTCTCTCATTATCTCCTCCTCTATCTTTGTGTTGGAGAGGTTTAGTGATGAGGTTTGTGTTGGAGCGCGGTTTAGTGATGAGGTATGTGTTGGAGAGAGGTTTAGTGATGAGGTATGTGTTGGAGAGAGGTTTAGTGATTAGGTTTGTGTTGGAGAGAGGTTTAGTTATGAGGTTTGTGCTTGGAGAGAGGTTTACTGATGAGGTATGTGTTTGGAGAGAGGTTTAGTGATGAGGGTTGTGTTTGGAGAGAGGTTTAGTGATGAGGTTTGTGTTTGGAGAGAGGTTTAGTGATGAGGGTTGTGTTTGGAGAGAGGTTTAGTGATGAGGGTTGTGTTTGGAGAGAGGTTTAGTGATGAGGTATGTGTTTGGAGAGAGGTTTAGTGATGAGGGTTGTGTTTGGAGAGAGGTTTAGTGATGAGGTATGTGTTTGGAGAGAGGTTTAGTGATGAAGGTTGTGTTGGAGAGAGGTTTAGTGATGAGGTATGTGTTTGGAGAGAGGTTTAGTGATGAGGTATGTGTTGGAGAGAGGTTTAGTAATGAGGTATGTGTTGGAGAGAGGTTTAGTGATGAGGTATGTGTTTGGAGAGAGGTTTAGTGATGGGGTATGGTTTTGGAGAGAGGTTTAGTGATGAGGGTTGTGTTTGGAGAGAGGTTTAGTGATGAGGTATGTGTTTGGAGAGAGGTTTAGTGATGAAGGTTGTGTTGGAGAGAGGTTTAGTGATGAGGTATGTGTTTGGAGAGAGGTTTAGTGATGAGGGTTGTGTTTGGAGAGAGGTTTAGTGATGAGGTATGTGTTTGGAGAGAGGTTTAGTGATGAAGGTTGTGTTGGAGAGAGGTTTAGTGATGAGGTATGTGTTGGAGAGAGGTTTAGTAATGAGGTATGTGTTGGAGAGATGTTTAGTGATGAGGTTGTGTTTGGAGAGAGGTTTAGTGATGAGGTATGTGTTGGAGAGAGGTTTAGTGATGAGGGTTGTGTTGGAGAGAGGTTTAGTGATGAGGGTTGTGTTTGGAGAGAGGTTTAGTGATGAGGTTTGTGTTGGAGAGAGGTTTAGTGATGAGGGTTGTGTTGGAGAGAGGTTTAGTGATGAGGGTTGTGTTTGGAGAGAGGTTTAGTGATGAGGTTGTGTTTGGAGAGAGGTTTAGTGATGAGGTATGTGTTTTGGAGAGAGGTTTAGTGATGAGGTTTGTGTTTGGAGAGCGGTTTAGTGATGAGGTATGTGTTGGAGAGAGGTTTAGTGATTAGGTTTGTGTTGGAGAGAGGTTTAGTTATGAGGTTTGTGTTTGGAGAGAGGTTTAATGATGAGGTATGTGTTTGGAGAGAGGTTTAGTGATGAGGTATGTGTTTGGAGAGAGGTTTAGTGATGAGGTTTGTGTTGGAGAGAGGTTTAGTAATGAGGTATGTGTTGGAGAGAGGTTTAGTGATGAGGTATGTGTTTGGAGAGAGGTTTAGTGATGAGGTATGTGTTTGGAGAGAGGTTTAGTGATGAGGTATGTGTTGGAGAGAGGTTTAGTGATGAGGTTGTGTTTGGAGAGAGGTTTAGTGATGAGGTAATGATGAGGTATGTGTTTGGAGAGAGGTTTAGTGATGAGGTATGTGTTTGGAGAGAGGTTTAGTGATGAGGGTTGTGTTGGAGAGAGGTTTGGTAATGAGGTATGTGTTGGAGAGAGGTTTAGTGATGAGGTATGTGTGATGAGGTATGTGTTTGGAGAGAGGTTTAGTGATGAGGTTGTGTTTGGAGAGAGGTTTAGTGATGAGGTATGTGTTTGGAGAGAGGTTTAGTGATGAGGTATGTGTTTGGAGAGAGGTTTAGTGATGAGGTATGTGTTGGAGAGAGGTTTAGTGATGAGGTTGTGTTTGGAGAGAGGTTTAGTGATGAGGTATGTGTTTTGGAGAGAGGTTTAGTGATGAGGTTTGTGTTTGGAGAGCGGTTTAGTGATGAGGTATGGTTTTGGAGAGAGGTTTAGTGATGAGGTGTGTGTTGGAGAGAGGTTTAGTGATGTGGTATGTGTTTGGTGAGAGGTTTAGTGATGGGGTATGGTTTTGGAGTGAGGTTTAGTGATGAGGTATGGTGTGAGGAATTGACTCTGCTGGGTTTTGAACCCTGGTCCTCAGGCTGCTATACCTCTTCCCTACCACTGCGCCATCCTGCCTTTTGTGAATTTCATTGAGATCTGATAAGCTTGACTCTGCTAGCAATAGTATCAGTACGTAAGTCTCTTCAGCTGTGTCTGGTCAGGTGTCTGGTCCTTGGCCTATATAAGGCACTTCCTGTCAAATGTACCTTGCCAGATTATTGTGTGGTTCCTGATCACTTCAATAAAGCTTGTTCCTGTTTCACCTACAAATTGCTGAACTGGATTATTGCTGACCTTGGCTGCTGGTCTCCACAACCTTGTTATTCCATATCATTACAGAATAATCAGGCCGCTTTCATGGAGACCGCCGGGTCAGATTCTGCATTGGCCCAGCAGGTTGCTTTTTTTGCAAGAACTGTGCAGACCCAGGCACAGACCATTCAAGTGCTGCAGGACCAGGTAGCTGAACTGCAGGCCCAACAGGTCGCTTTTACTGCAAGAAATGTGCAGACCCAGGCACAGATTATTCAAGTGCTGCAGGACCAGGTAGCTGAACTGCAAAATAAAATTCAGTCAATGCACAGTGAGTATACCAGCTACAGGGCACGAGATGTTGCGGCTGCTACTGTTACACCTGCACAAGATGCCCGCTTGCCCCTACCAGAAAAGTTTGGAGGAGATTGCAAAAAATTTAGGGGTTTCCTAAATCAATGCCGTTTGCACTTCATGATGTTACCTCAACGATTTCCATCTGAAAGAGAGAAGGTGGGATTTATTTTTTCCTTATTCAAAGATGAAGCCCTGGCTTGGGTCTCCCCTCTTCTGGAACAGGACAGTCCAGTCTTGGGTAATCTAAATGACTTTCTTGAGGCCATGTGCCTAGTTTTTGATGACCCCAATCGATGTGCTACAGCAGAAGCCACTCTCCTTCATTTGCATCAAGGGAGGCGCTCGGTGGCTGAATATGCTGCTGAATTCAGACAGTGGGTTGCTGATACTACCTTGAACCAATCAGCCCAGAGGTTCCACTTCAGAAAAGGTCTCTCAGAAGCTATAAAAGATGAGCTAGCTCGTGTTGATCTTCCTGCTGACTTTGATGCATTTGTGCGTTTGGCTATCCGTATTGATCGGAGACTTTCTGAAAGAAGATTGGAAAGACAGGGCTCTTTTAGACCAAGTACTACTCCAATTTCCTATTCAAGAACTTCTACTCCGATCCCACAAACACCTACAGACTCTGAGCCAGAGGCTATGCAGGTAAATTTAATAAGAGGGCCATTATCCAACGAAGAAAAACAGTGGCGACACACTCACAATTTATGCCTGTATTGTGGTAGTGCAGGGCACTATTCCATCAATTGCCCTAGCAAATCCAAAAGAACAATAGCTATGACTGCTGAGGGCGCACAGATTCGACACCAATCCCAGATTGCAGATCAACTGGATTCTGTCACACAACCCTTGTTTTCTCTGGCTCATGGTGAAGAGGGTATGTTGACTCAACATCCTCATTTTGTGGTGCCTATCACGTTGCAATGTGGTGATCGTAAAATTTTAACTACAGCTATGATAGATTCTGGAGCAGGCGGAACTTTTATGGACATTAAATTTGCAGCAGGAAATAGAATTCAGTCTATCCCTAATTCTTCACCTTTGTTAATGGAGACAGTTGAAGGTTCTCCACTTACGTCAGGACCGGTTACACATGAGACTGTGCCCTTAAAGTTGACTGTGGAAGTGAATCACCATGAGGCTATCTCTTTCCACCTAATTTCATCAACACAGTTTCCAGTGATTTTGGGGGTACCTTGGCTTGCTCTGCATAACCCACAGATTGATTGGAAGATCAGAACTTTGTCCTTTCCTTCAGAACACTGCTTAATGAATTGTCAACCCACTAAGGTAACACCTGTTGCCACAACAATTAATGAAATGGTTGCTACAAACTTGACTAAGCTTCCTCTACAATATCGGGATTTTGCAGATGTCTGTGATAAGAAGAATGCTGATCAGCTTCCACCACACAGGCCTTATGATTGCCCAATAGAGCTGTTGCCTGGGGCTGCTATCCCATTTGGCCGTATATATTCCCTTTCTGAGCCTGAATTGAAAGCTCTTCGTGAATACCTACAAGAAAATCTTGCCAAAGGCTTTATTCGACCATCTACTTCTCCAGCAGGAGCTCATATTTTCTTTGTAGAAAAGAAAGATGGCAGCCTACGGCCATGCGTTGATTACAGGGACATTAATAACATCACTGTTAAAAACCGCTACCCCTTGCCTCTGATTCCTGAACTTTTGGAGAGACTTCGCTCAGCTAAAATATTTACGAAGCTTGATCTTCGGGGGGCATATAATCTGGTTCGCATAAGACCCAATGATGAATGGAAAACAGCTTTCAGAACCAGGTACGGGCATTACGAATATCTAGTAATGCCTTTTGGGCTGTGTAATGCCCCTGCAACTTTCCAGCATCTTATCAATCATGTACTACGAGATCTCCTGGATCAGTTTGTTGTGGCATATTTGGATGATATCCTAATATTCTCAGATAATCTTGAAAACCACAGAAAACAGGTCAGTATAGTTCTAGAGCGCCTTCGTACCCACCGCCTATACATTAAACTAGAAAAATGTGAGTTTGAACAAACAGAAATTCAATTCCTGGGGTATGTAATAACTCCCAAAGGTTTAAGTATGGACGCAAGTAAAATTAAAGCTGTGCTGGACTGGCCCATCCCCAAGAATGAAAAAGATGTTCAGAGATTTGTGGGGTTTGCCAATTTTTACAGGCGTTTCATTAAGAATTTCTCTGCCGTTATTACACCGATCACTGAACTCACACGTAAAGGGACTCCTTTTCAGTGGTCCGATAAGGCGGATACCGCATTTTCCCGATTGAAGACTCTGTTTACCTCTGCCCCCGTCCTGGTACATCCTCAGCCAGAATTACCATTTATTGTGGAAGTTGATGCTTCTGATTCAGCTGTTGGTGCTATACTGTCTCAAAGGACTGGACCTAAGATGCTGTTATATCCGTGTGCCTTCTATTCCCGCCAGATGGTGCCAGCAGAAAGAAACTATGACATAGGGAATAAAGAACTATTGGCTATAAAAGCTGCCTTCACCGAATGGAGACATCTCTTGGAGGGAGCTACCCATCCAATTACTGTCCTCACAGATCACAAAAATCTGGAATGTATTCGATCAGCAAAGAGACTGTCAGCCAGACAAGCACGCTGGTCCCTATTCTTCTCGAGGTTTAATTTTTTTGGTTACATACCGTCCTGGCTCCAAGAATGGTAAGGCGGATGCCTTGTCTAGAATAGCTGACCCCCTCCATACTACCGTAACCAAGACCACCATCTTGCCGGAGGATATATTTATAGGAGTTACATTTCCTTCTGATCTGATGTCTCGCATTAAAAAGGGCTACGCTGAAGACCCAGTTCTTCGTGATCCTCCTCGTGACCTCCATATGACGATGCTTAATGGGTTTTGGATTTTTCAACAACGTCTGTTTGCTCTGGAGTCAGTGCGACTGGACCTTTTACGTCTCTACCATGACTCAAAACCAGCAGGTCATCCAGGAATCCGAAAGACGCAAGACCTACTTGCCCGATCCTTTTGGTGGCCGAAGTATCATGAGGATGTTAAGAAGTATGTGTCCTCTTGTGATGTATGTGCCAGACATAAGACTCCTCGCTCATCCCCTGTTGGCTTGCTTCAGCCTCTTCCGATTCCTCATCGTCCCTGGGGATCTATATCCATGGACTTTATTGTGGAACTACCTCCCTCTAAGGAACACACTACCATTCTTGTTGTTGTGGACAGGTTAACTAAGATGGGTCATTTCATACCAGCTCGTGGTCTCCCTTCAGCTAAACAGACGGCTGACCTGGTTATTCGGGAAATATTTCGCTTGCATGGAGTGCCTGATGAAGTAGTTTCTGACAGGGGAGTGCAGTTTACATCTCGTTTTTGGAAACATTTTTGTTCTAATCTAGGTACTAATGTAAATCTGTCGTCAGCTTTTCATCCGCAAAGTAATGGACAGACTGAGCGAACCAACCAGACTTTGGAGCAATATTTGCGGTGCTATATTAGTTACCTGCAGGATGACTGGCTGGATTTTCTACCCACGGCGGAGTTTGCCTATAACAATGCCCAACACTGCTCCACTTCTTTGAGCCCATTTTTTGCCAACTATGGTTACCATCCGACCTTTCTAGTAAGTCTCCCAATTACTACTTCCATTCCTGCTGTCACTGACCGGCTAACCGCCTTACGTGATTCCCAAGCACTGTTGAAAGAGACTTTTTTGGAGGCTCAGGAATGTTACAAAAGAGCTGGTGATAGGCATAGAAAGGAGGCCCCAGTCTATCACGTTGGTGACAAGGTGTGGCTGTCAACAAAGAATCTTAAGCTTCGGATTCCTTCTCATAAATTGGGTCAAAGGTTCATGGGACCTTTTGAGATCATTGCTCAGATCAATGCTGTCACTTTCCGTTTGCAACTCCCGAATTCCATGAAAATACGTCCAGTGTTTCACGTTGCACTGCTTAAACCTTTTCATGAAAATACTTTCCCTGGCAGAGCCCTGCCTGCCCCACCTCCAGTCCTCGTGGATGGTGAGGATGAGTACGAAGTGGAAAAAATTCTTGACTCCAGGATCTTCCGTAACAAGCTTCAGT